>PVIJ01009291.1:0-67791 GCA_004024925.1 Scalopus aquaticus
AGGGAGGGAAGGAAAAGGGCACAAAATGGAATAGAAAAGAACACAAGGGACCATGGAGATGGATCACGGGTGAATTGGTGGTGGGCTACCCAAGGGGAATACAAAATGTAAAAGACATAAATAACAATAAAAATATATATTTACAAAAAAAAAAGAAAGAAGAGCCTTAAATGGAATCTGATGAATAAATTAGATTTATACCAATCCTATAAACACTACCAGATAGGGTGATAGCAAATAAAAAGGTATGAGAGGGGAAAAAAAAAAAAAAGAGCACCATGAGTTTAGGCAACTTCAATGTCCAGTTGTCCCCAAGATTGAGTAGATAGGTTACAGTTTTGTTCTATCTAATTAGCATTCACTCTCTACTCATTTGAAAGTGGAGACATATGGCATCATCTGAAATTCTTCCATTCCTCTCCCCAACCAACACCTAAGATAGTAGGTGTCCACACAATAGAGGTATTAATATTCACACATTCCAGAAATCCTTACTGAATTCTTGCTATGTGGTATGCAATGAGCTATTCTCTAGGGACACAAAAAATGAAGAGGATAGATAGGACACCTGCCTCTTGAGAAAGTACAGCTGAGTAGCAGAGAGAAAATCAGTTACAAGAGATATTATCTATGAAAGGGAAAGGACAAGGTTCAAAGGAGAATGTATCAAAGCCTTTGAAGGGAGAGAGGACTCAGAGAAATCTCACCATAAGGTCTCTAAGCTCCTGTGTGCCAGAGTAAGAAGTAAGCTTTGAAACAGTTTAAGCAATGGAGTAACAAAAAAAAATTTTTTAGAAACCTAAGTATCTGGAATGTTGAAATGCCTAAGAAATGAACAAATCTTCTGTTTCTTGAAATTAAATAAATGCTTATATATCATCCTATAAATGTATCATCTTATAAATATTCACCAAAATATTCAGTTTCTTTGACTTCCTTTCCACATACAAGTTATAAACTCCATCCATACAGGAAATTTGCCTTTCAGAAGGCAGGAGGCAGTGCTTCATACACAGTAAACACATTTCATATATTCGAACTGCATATAGGTTGGTCACAACCCTAAAAGTGATCACAAACAAGGTTGAAGGATGGAAAACACCTTCATTTTGTAAGCCTTTCCTATCCTACATGTTATGTAATTGAAAAATTCTGTAAACATTTGACTAAAGTTCTATAACCAGTTTTGTTTTTTTGTTGTTGTTGTTGTTTTTTAATTATCAACTAGCATCTCTCGCCTATTTCCTCGATTCTTTGCCCGAGGAGGGGGGGATTTATGGGTGAGGGAAACACCTGACAAAAACTCTCACAGGTTAAACTCTTACAAGAAGCCCTCAAGCTACTCTCCAAGTGATATTCAAAGTGGATCTGATTTATGTACAGTCTTATCATCAGCACACAAAGGAGGGATACCCAAGCACCCCAAACAGTTAAGGGGTACATACTGTAAAAGTGGTCCAGCTATTCATGCATATAAAGGCAAAGGGAGTGGACTCTCAGTGTGAAAGAACTTTAATAGAATTAGAGTACGAGGAGACAGAAGAAAGGATATTCCTAATAAAACTTCAAAATTTACTATTCCCCTTGGGGGTAAATGCACAGTTAAATGTGCTTGGCCCAAAGTGGGGCCACTGAGGTCTTAAAACTTGCCATAAGTCTAAGTGAGCTTCTGCCAAGGAACCACTAGAAAGGGGTTAGGCATGTCTCAGAGAGCTGAGACAGGAGTAACGGCATTCAGAATACACCACAAAATCCAGCACGAAGTCAAGGTAACAGCTGCCATCTCCTCTGCCAGAGACCAGGGACAACCCCAGCCTCCCATCTCCCACCCACGTATCTCTTTTCCAAGTAGACTATTTGTCTCTCTTCCACATATCTCCTTTTAAGTCTACTTTGTTCCACTTCCCTCTGTGTATTCACCTCGCTCCTCCCCAGCTGTCCCCATTTGGGAACTCGGGGTCACCGCCAGCTGGACCTTGGCATCAAGGGCGACTGCGTGTTCGCGGGGGGGCGGGAGAAATGGCCACCTCCAGGGCTTCTCCCCCTTTCACGAGACAAAGCTGCCACACTGTGTCACCCACAGAGATACATTCAGAGGAACGCATCCTTAGATGATTTTAACTTGCGTGAACACCACACAGTGTACCGGAACGCACTGCCACACGCCAGATGGCACAGCCAACTACGCAGGGAGGCGACGCAGCGCGGCCCACTCCCAGGCTATCGCCCTACCCGCCGGTCACCGCACCCGGCACGCAGCGCTCCCTTTCTAGCTAAAGCTAACTCCACACAGAAAAGCTACAGTAAAAATGCGATCTGAAAGATTTAAGTGGCACACCTGTCTCACCTTTGGGACCCAAAAGTCGTCGTAAGACACAAGACTGTTTTAGAAGAAGAGCAAATGCTTTTCATGAGGAAGAAAGAACCCTCTTACCTGAGAGTTCCACATCAAAATTCATCCCATCAGGAGGAAAAATCACCTCTAAACTTTCATCCAGTTCAAAATCTAAATTCGGGAGGAAGTGGAAAAGCACCCTGGTGGAAAATCACCTGCTTGCTGCTAATTAGGCGCCTCCACGATCCTCCAAGGAAGGCCTGCTGGCCAATTAAGCTTAATTGCCAGAGCCAGGGCCTTGGGGTCCGGCCCTACAGAACTCACAGCTGTGGCTTCAGGGACTTCGTTGCCAGAGCAGTTTCAGCACCAGGCTGCTCACACTGATCCCGGTGACACTTTACCCGCGGCCAGCAGAGAGAGGACTCATCCGAACTTTAGGATGTTGCCATATTATTTAGGATTGATTTCCAATTAATTTTCTTCACCAAATTTTCATCTATGCCCTAGTCTTTGCTACTTATTTAACGATAATCAATAGAAGTGCTGGAGAAAAACACACCTGTGGGCAAAGATGAAGGCAAAATTATCATTTGAAAACTCAAAACAATTTAATGAAAATTTGAATTCACTATATGTGTGTATTTATATGTATGCATATTTAATTTCACGCACAAACTTCCTCCTTGCTTCTAATTTAGAAAAATGTTCCAAAAAGTGTCCAGTAATAGGATTCTTAAACTGCAGGCGAATGTATTTTATATCTCCATCTTTGAAAAGGTATGTTTTTGGTGATAATTCTTTCTCTGGAACTTTTCACAGGATCCTGATCACTAAGATTTTTTCAGGATATACGCTTCATCTAACATTAACAGGAACCAAATCACAAGGCTGGGGCTGACTTGATGTCTTCTCAGACTATTTTTATAAATAAGGGAGTTGCTAAACCGCCTGGTCACCTGCAGCCTTCTGCAAGCCTTGAAAAGCAGCTCTTTCCCCTGACATTCTGGCCCCACTCAGATTCCACGATTTGCATTTAAAATGAATGAATGCTGAATCACACTCTTTTTCAAGGCCTTCTGCAAATGGGTTTGCATCCAGGTTGCTGCCAGTGTGAATGATTTCCATAAAGCATTCATTAGTCATAGAAACAAGCAAAGACGATTTATAGGAAATGATTGAATCTGAAGACTATTTTTTTTTCTGGTGGTATTATTGACTTCCTGAATTCCTTTCATTTTTCTTTAGTTCTAAGAACTCAAATGATAAGCAAGAGATTTGCTAAAATATGATTAATGAATCACCATCTTTCAAGAAAAAAATTGTGAGTTGGGACAGGAAGATTATACATATATGTAAGTATATGTTACCCCCCCATTCAAAACCAATCACTTCTATCTGACTTGGCTACAAAATGAGGGTTTCCTCCTTATTTTCAACAATTTGTCATAATGACTCAGAAAATTCAGGGAAACACATTTACCAGTTTATATAAAAGCTATGATAAAGGATCCAGATGACAATTCAGAGGAAGAGGTACATACAACAGATGTCCCAAGTAAAGGAACTTATGTTCCTATGGAGTTCGGGTGTGCCACCTTGTGGTACATAGATATGTTCCCCAACCTAAAAGCTCTCTAAACCCTGGACTGTAGGGATTATGATGATGACTTTACCTCATAAGCATGATTGAATAGAAACCCAATCTCCAGCCCTCTCTCTCCCTTCCAAGTTCCAAGCTTCTAATCAGACTTGGTCCTCCTGTTGACCAACCCCCATCCCAAAGTTCTCTAGGCATCTCCAACATCAGTCATGGCATTTGCATATAAAAAGATTTCAGTGGCGCAGCAGTTAAGCACTGCACTGTGGAGCTGTCAGCAGTGGTGACACAAGTTCGACGCCCGGCCGGGAGATTCCCACATGGCGTGGCAGACCTCTCCTGATTCGCCCGCTGCTCCCCTCAGTAGTGTATTTCTGTCAATCTTCCTGTTCTGCTCCCCACTCTGTCTCTGGTGAACACTCTCGCCGCCCCACACCTCTGGCCTGTACCCCAGCTTGTATGCATAAATAAATAAATCTTTTAAAAAAAAAGATTTCATAACACTTAGAGATTCCAAGGATCTTGGAAGTATAGTGTGAGGAACCAGAATCAAAGACCAAATATTATTAGAAAAGCACCCAGTCAGGCAGGAAATTATTAGGGTTTCAGGAGTTTGTGCTCAGATCTGGGAGCAGAGATCAAATAATAATTTCTGATTATGTCACACACCATTGCTGAATAGTTTGATTTTTATTTTTTTTAATTGAACTAGCATTGCATTATAACATTATATAAGTTTCAGTTTTGTATCGCTAAAAATCAACATGTATACAGACTACATTAAGTTGATCACTATACAGTATTATTAACTATAGCAAGGTATTGAAGTTATAAAAGAATGAATAGTAAGGGGCCTCCCTGGTGGTGCAGCGGTTAAGTGCTGCGCTGCGGAGCTTTTGGGCATTGCGAGTTCGATGCCCAGCAGGGGAGATTCCCACATGGCAAGGCAGACCTCTCCTGCCTTGCCCGCTGCTCCCCTCAGCAGTGTATTTCTGATCTGCCTGTTCTGCTCCCCACTCTGTCTTTGGTGAACCATCTCACTGCCCCACGCCTCTGGCCTGTACCCCAGCTTGTATGCATAAATAAAATCTTTTTAAAAAAAAGAATGACTAGTAAGAAGAGATCATAAAACATCTAAAGTAATAAGTTATCAGGAGCAACCACCACATTGAGTAATATACTCAAGGAAGAGACACCACAAGTCTAAGATCCAGAACCCACACTGTGGCTCATTTTATGGCAACTGAGTCTTATAGCACACCATCCATTCAATTTGCTGGAAATACATTCTCTAGGATGGCAGGAAAAATTGTTCATGGCAGGAGCACTCTGCTCCAAGACCTCCCAAGATGGTAGCAAGGGGAAGCTGCTGGTTGTCATGCATGGCAAGAACCAGGCAGTGGGGACACGGGGCACATTCTATTGATAGCACTTTGGTGCCAGCTGACAGAGGAAACATTTAAATGACCTGAGTCCATTTTCACAGATCAGACAAGAAGGGTAAATTTAGAGATTTGAGGCAATAAATCCATATCCACTGAATCATTACCACAATCATTGGGTGCACACGTCATTAATATATTAAGGTCATACGATTATTTGCCAATGAAAAGAAAGTACTCCTGGCTCATCATTGCTTATCCTCACTCTCGATTCTTGAAGATTTAAAAACCAAATGATTGTCATTATTAACAGGATGACAAATATGACTAGGCTAACAGGAGAATATTTAATGTCTTCATCTTCTGCTTACCTGGATATGCATATTTATCACAGTAGAAAGGTGGTTTTGTTGATTTCAGAGCTCTGCCCCACCCTCCCCAGGGAAATTGTATGCTTTCAATATATACACTGCATGACATTTCTCAAATCTAAAATTATGAAACACATCTGGCTCCAAGGGTTTCAGATAAGGGAGTCTAGATCCTACTACTCACTTAGAACCAATTTGCTCTTAAAAAAAAAAAAAAAGGATACAGGAAGGTGAATCAGCAAGATGGCAGAAGACACAGACCTTGTTCCTCCACAGAAGTGCTTATATAACAATAGACAGCCCTTGAAGCCTTTATGAAAGCTCAACACCAGTTAGGAGAGTACAATAGCCTAGACAAGCTCAAAGTCAAGATCAACTACATTAAGATGAGAAAGAAAAGCCATTTCACTTCACTGCATCTGCTCCTCTCCTAAGTCAACGCATCCCATGATTAGGAGAAAAAATTAAACTCACATATTCTTTCTGAGAGGGAAAGAGAAGAGTAAAATTTTAAGTCTTTTGATTTTTCATGAGGCTGCCTGAGACTGTTCTGGGCACCTCATTCAGAACATTGATGGGGAATCAGTATATTTGAAAGCCAAGGAATCACTGAAACAAAAGAAAAAAATTGGGAGCTTGTGGCTGTATCTAAAAACTTCTAATACTCTAGACAGAAAGTACAAAACCTTTAATACTCTAGACAGAAGGTACACAGCCCCCCATAAATGTAAGAAAGTGGAGATTATGTTTAACTCTACAGCTTAAGGAAGGGGTTTGCTGCCCATGGAACTGGTTTTGTCTTGTCTGATTGAGAGAACTGAGTAATTCATTGTACCTTGGGTCTCTGGGGCCATAGGGGCCAAAAGGCCTTGGAAGTTCATTGCATTTGAGAACAGGCAGTACCACAGAAACACACCAGAGGGAGCAAGACACCACAAGCTCAGGAAAAGGAAACCAGCAAATCACTCTAATTGAAGGGAGCACGGGGGACTGTGGTGACGACAGTTCACCGGTGAATTGGTGGTGGGAATCCTATGGCGAATACACAGTAATGTAAACGACATAAATAAAAATAACAATTAAAAAAAAAAAGAAAAAGAAAAATCACCTAGAGAAGACTCATAAGAGAAAAAGTTTGAAAGTTCCTGGAATCTGTAGCCAGACTGATCAATGAGGGTCTTTCCTTTAAAAAGTCAATCTATAGGGGCCTGACTGGTGGTGTGGCGGTTAAGCGCTAAGCTATGGAGCTGTCAGCAGCGGCAACACGAGTTCAACGCCTGGCCAGGGAGATTCCCACATGGCGCAGCAGACCTCTCCTGCCTCGCCCGCTGCTCCCCTCAGCAGTGTATTTCCATCGATCTGCCTGTGCTGCTCCCCACTCCGTCTCTGGTGAACCTGCATGCTGCCCCATGCCTCTGGCCTGTACCCCAGCTTGTATTCATAAATAAATAAATCTTTAAAAAAAATCAATCTATAAAGACTGTGAGAAGCTTTGGTTTTTAAAGCAAGAATCACAACCAAAAAATAACAGCAAAATCTTCAGGAACTGACATGAAATAAATAATATCTGAATGAATTACCCGACCAAGGAATTCAAGACAATCTTAAAGGAAATGCATTACAGAACAACACATATGGACAACTAAATAAAATCGGGAAAACAAAGCATGAACAAAACGAGAGTAACAATGAAGAAACAGAACCTCTAACAATGAACCAAACAGAAATCCTGGAGCTGGAGAGTGCAGTAATTGAATCAAAACATTTATAAGAGAGGATCAGCAAGAAACCTGATCAAACAAAGACAGAACCATCAAAGCTGAAGACAAGTAGCTTGCTAAAGCCTGGATGAACCCCAAGGGCATTATGCTAAGTGAAATTAATCCTTTGCATCTAGAGTAGTCAAACTACTATATGAGGCATCTAGAATAGTCAAACTCTCAAAAACAAATAATAAAATGGTCCTTGCCAGGACATGAGGGAAAGGAGGGGAGGGGGGCTGCTCAGTAGATAAAGAATTTCAGTTTTTTCAAGATGAGCAATGTCTAGTGATGTATTGCACCCAAAAGTGCATATTATTAATATTGTTGTACCATAGGCTGGAAAATGGGGAAGATGGTAAGTGTTATGTTTTTTTGAGTACAATAAAAAATGAATAAGGTGACTTAACAGTACCAGTTACAACATTGTCATTTTGATGATTCAACAAATGCTTGCATTATTGGTTTGATATCTGTGTAAACACAATTATTAAAAATTGAAATATTCTCATCAAGAATAAGAGTCTGTCTTCAGTTTATATAATGTGAAGAGCTGGTAGAAGAAGAGTAGATGAGGTCAAAGGGACACCTTCATACTCTGTTTGAGAGAGCCAGAATATGTGACATGGATTCATATGTCATCCATGAAAGAGCAAAGTTTTAGACATGAGGTATGAATTGTTCTTAGATCTAATTTATAACATAAATTAGACATGAGGTATGAATTGTTCTTAGATCTAATTTATAACATAACCTAAAACTTTCTAAACATTAAGCAAGCACATAGTTTCCATGTGTCATAGTTTTTGGTTTCTACTCATTTTTTAAATGTATCAGCACTAAGTGCTAATATGCTTACATGATAATTCCCGTGTATTTTAATCAAAATTAAAGCATTGAATTATTATACTTGTTATTGAGAAAAAAAGCCTTTTCTTACGTTATCATAAGTTCAGAGCACTACCATTTAATTACCAAACATGCTGCAGAGCAGATACTGTTCATTTCCTTTATACATATTTTATCAAGTCCATGACTCCATTCCTTACTGCAGCTACTGTTACAGAAAAGCATAATAGCAAGTGTAACCTCTGAGGAGTCTGATTGATCAATCCACCAGCACAAAAATCATGCAGGTCAAGTCAGACATTCATTAAATATTAGACATGCAACATCACATTAGACTGAATTCAATATTCTAATTAAAGTACCATATGGAATAAAACAACGGTCACAAACTTGGAAATAACTGAACATTGAAGAAAAGATTTAATGGTCCTCTAAAAGCTGAACTTCTTCATTGCACATCTGGCAAGTAAATGAAGACAATAATGTCCCTAGCGAATGTCCAAATAACACATTGTTAGTTCATTGATGCTTGCAAAGATGGCTCAGATAATTGTTATAAATCACAGAGCCCACACTGTCAAGCATTCATGTACATGACCCTGAGCAATTAGAAAGATTTTCCATTCTTTGAAAATGTAACAGACTAAGATTGTGACTATCTGTAAAATACAGTGTTCTATTTGAAAATTAAAATACAGGCCCATACATTGCTATAGGTTGTGTTAGCCTATTTCATAAGAAAGTTTGAAATAATGGACATCTCACATAACTTTACAGTTCAGTTCATAACACCAAAATTGCAAAATTGGCAGGTGAAATGAATGAAAAGTTCTGTTGAGTCTCAGCCCCCTGTGGAAGCAGTGCTCTCGCTGGTCAATGGAAATATCCATTTCTAAACTCTTACAGTATGTTGGGATCCAAACTATTGTTTATACTCATAGGAACTTCTTACTACTGTGCTATAATTTTAATGTAAAATTGAGCACATCTTTTGAACAAATTCTAATAATATCAAAACCAAGCTCTCACTAATCATATAGCAGTAATAGTGCTTAAAATCAATAACTTTGGAATGCAAGTGGATGTGAGAAAAGCACCAGCAAGGTAGCCAAAGATGCAGCAGGACTGATGGTGCTGTTAATTTTGGAAAGAGCACTCTGTGATATTTTAGAGATAAAGCTGAGAAAATAAACACACCATTAAGCCAGCCACACCTTTAAGAGCGCCAAAATCATTACATTCTAGGCAAGAAATATGGGGAAAAGGCAAACAAATGTTCACTGTGTGGTTACAGGATGAATCTCCCATTATAAAGTGCCCCTAAGCATAGTCTAGAGGGAAATTAAAGCATGCCTGGTAACCAAGTGGGCCTCGGAAGTTCCCTTCACTTCAATTAATTTCAGACTCTAGGCCCCTGACCTCCCTGTCTTAGGACATTTCCTTGCAAAAACTTGTAATTGGCGATCCTTTCTCTGCGCCTATGAGGAAGAAATGCTTTCAAAAGCCTCTTGTCACGTTTTGTTTTGGTTCATAGTTCTACCAGTCAGCTTGTGTACCCTGCTTTCATAGGTGTGGTTTGCAATATATTGACGGCATTTCCTCATTGATTAATTGCTTGCTATATCTTTTGTTCATATTTATATTGGGTTGCTTATTTTTTCTTGATTCATAGTTCTTTATACTTGGGATATTAATTATCATTTGTCTATATGTTACAAATATTTTTCCTAATCTACCCTTCTTTTTGTATTTATTTGTTTTTAGAGTAGAAGTGCTACATTTTGAGGTCAAATAAAAAATTACCTAATTAGTTAATTATAGCTTCGTGTCCATTTTATAACCCAGGAAACTCTTTTTCAAGGACCAGGAGACCATTCCTTTGAAATGTCCTCATTTTTTAGGGTAACACTTTTTCTCCAAGTCTCTGTTGGAAGGTAGGAGACTGATTTCAGGGGTTACCTTGCTCCAAGTTGTAAAGCTCTCCCCAGTCCTGATAAGAAAGTAGTTTGGGGGGGGTCGGGAAAAAAAAAAAGAAAGTAGTTTGCTTTTCCTTTGGATAAGGCCAGTGAGCAAAAGGATACCTCCAGTCCTCCAGTCCTGTGTTTAAAAACTTCCAGCCTTTATTTCAGTGGAACTGGGAATCCAGAGATTGGGCCCACGCTCTCCACTATTGCCAGCAGCAGTATCAGAAAACTCTGTCTGCTGTCGTGTTGGGGGCACTTTCTGCTTTAGCAGCAGCATGCAGGACTGCTGTCCCCACTGACATGGGATCTCTCCGGCAGAGTGATGGGAGCCGGGAACTGAGCAGTAACACAAAGGGGCCAGAAATGGTCCTGAGGGAGAGGGAGAGCAGTGTGTCTCTGTTTTCTGATTCTAAGGAGTTTAACTGTCAGCACTAGAACGTTAAAAAAAAACAAACAAAAAAAGAGTATGGGAGGGAAGATGACAGCTGACTGTTCCAGTTCCTTAATTCTGGAAGTTACCGTGTGGTTTTCATACTCCACGGTGGAAGAAGCACATGCAAAGGCACTGGGATTTAAATATTCAGTGGAAATAAAGAGCACAGCAGAGAGGAGGAGGAGGAGCAGCTCATTCACTGGGAGGACAAAACCCTAAAGCCTGTCTGGAAGCTGGTAACAGATGGAGAGACCTCGGGACAGACTACCATGTGGTGTCCCTTAGATTTTATTAAAGAAGAAAGAGGGGGGCCTCCCTGGTGGCCTAGGGGTTAAGTCTTAGTTAACCCACATGGTGCAGCAGACCTCTCCTCTCGCCCCGCTGCTCCCCTCAGCAGTGCACTTCAGTAGATCCACCTGTTCTGCTCCCTACTCTGTCTCTGGTGAATCCTCTCACTCCCCACCCCGCACCTCTGGCCTGCACCCCAGTTCTTCTACACAAAAATAAATATCTAAAAAAAAAGGTGAAAGAGGGGAGGAAATAATTTTATCTCATTAGTAAATACTGAATAATTCTTAATTTATATTCATTATCAGGAATTAATGCATGAGTATCCAAATCAGATGTTCTTGGAAGTCACGGGATTGAAATTTTTCAGAATAAAATGATACACTTTTTCCAATCAAACAACAATTTTCCAGCCGTGGTTTTCTACTCTCACATTTAGGGGACAATTCGTCAGTATGTCTTAGGCCTTGTGAGGGATCCAGTAGTTTCTCATGGCAGCTACAGTGGGCCATGTTTCAGGACCCCCCAAAAAAGTGTGGGTTCCGAGACTCTCTGGGAGAAAAAGTTCACCTGAGTGTTAAGACTAAACCAGGCAAGGCATTATTAAAGATTTGTGCATAAGGGAGTCAGCGCCAGAAAAAGGGAATTTCATCGGACTTGCTGAAGGAAGCGAGGAAGAGACCTTTACAAGTAGGTCAGCTTGAAAACCAAAGCTCGAGGGGTTATCTGTCTTCACCAAGGTCTCATAACAAATGGCAGAAGCAGAATTTACAGTATTTCATGAATTCACTGGACTTGACTCCTTGGTGAAAACATGGGCGGCCATGAGAAGGACTTAGGAGACAGTTCTGCTTCCTTAGTTTTTCTTGCTCTTCGTTCCACTGGGCCCAAGAATGTGTTCCCAGTCCCGGCTGCAACCACTTCCTCCCCTGACTGAGCCCCATCTCGCCTGCACCAGTAACAGCACAGGGCGAGCTGCAGCTCCCTGGGACGCATCTAATCTTCAAATTACACTGGCCAACAAATTGTTACAAAAGTCATGTTACTGAAATAAAATTAGTCATTTCCTATCAATTTGGATGTGCTCAACACGAATATGACAGTCAAATTCTAATTTTGGCTCTACTTTTTTTTTGTAATCTGAAAAAAATGGATGTTTACACCGCGAAATGCATGCCAATAGTAATAGGCCTACGGTTAATACTTGTAAAAAATCAAGTCATAGACTACTCAGATTTCTTCGATTGTCTCATGCACAGCTGTTCAGGAACAGCTCTGGGGAGTGTCCAGCAGTAGTCAGCCAGCATTGTAGTCGACCATTTTTCCTGATATCTTTGTTCCATTGATGTGATATCCTGATGAAAACATTCGCCATGTTCATCACTTACCATACCATAGTTTTCAGGGAAGAAATCCAGATGGGAATGAAGGAAGTGGATCTTTAGAGACATATGGCAGCCAAGTTTCTGATACTGCATCAGCATGTCTTCTATTAGTTCCTTGTAGTTTTCTGCCCTAACATTCCCAAGAAAGTTTGGAGACACTAGGCAAAAAGCATTCCATGCTTGTGTCGCATCACCCTGCAGCAAGTTGTTGAACAGGTCAACTCAATGCAGACGGAATGTTTGGGTAGACAATTCTTGACTTCTTTTGCTTTGTTATTCTGCCAGAAAGAGGAGGAACCAAGCAGAAGGAACAGTCTTTTATGTGGTTGCTTGGCTCTCTCCACACCATGGGGACTGCAAACGGCATTGACGGTCTTTTGCCATTTAACCAATGTGAAAGCTGTGTTGTACTTGTAGCACAGCATAGATGCAGGGCCCAAGGCTTGTCTTGGTCACCAACCTCGCATCCGAAGTAAAGATGAGAAGCCTTCTTCACTTGAGAAGTTTTACTTTTCTTCTAGTTGGCAAATGTCACTTCCCCACAAATAGAGCAGAAATTGTCCACGCCATTAATGCACTTTCGAGGCATTACTGTTCTGTATTGTGCACAAATGGATAAAATAGTAACAGTTCTATGGGACAGTAGCTTAAACTGTCTCTCACAAAGTCTGAAATATTTTCAATGCTCAACCTTTCCGACAGGGCTTTCTATAGTGCACTGCTGACGTCAGCTTCCTTCAGCAGCCACCTGGCAGTAGTATTGCATTGCATCAGAAAATGATGCAATCAACTCTAGATGATGTGTGCATGATGATATTAGGCAATGCGCTGCAATATTACATCATTCTAGGCTGACTTGGGACGTTGTTGCAGTCCTACTGGATAAATTTACATGGTGAAACATAAAATGAATATTATGAAATATCTTCAAAACGAGAGCTAATAAAAAATTTTCAGGGTTATATTCATGCTCAGCACACCACGGTACTACAGATTAGGGTCTTTTTTCAGTAATGATCTCACTGTTGACCAGTGTTATTGTTGCTTCTGCAAAAATGGAAGGGGACGGAGAGAAAGGGGGAAGGGATGACCTGGTTTGTAAGTCCTCACCTGAATACTTACGATTACAAATAAAGATTCAAAAGCATATTTACTGTAGGAGTAAGAAAACAATGTTAAGGGATAGAAAGAGAAGAAAATTCATTGGCCTGTACGTGGCAGGATCTACCAGCAGATGTGTCACCTGAACAGAAACAAGATGCAAGAGGAGGCCAGAGAGAGAGAGAGAGAGAGAGAGAGAGAGAGAGAGAGAGACCAGAGAGACTCAACCATGTTTAGTGTTTTTAAGTTCACCTGTCAGTGAATTTAACTCACCCACCCACCTCATTAAGGGAATGGGGGGTCCAGAAACCCCCATGTCTTACCCTCCAGTTGGCTATGAGCTCCACCCACTGGGTTGGCCTCGCTCCTCACAGCGCCTCTCACATTGTTAGGGTGCAGATTCCACCCTGGGAACGGTGCTCAGAGGGGGCACTCGTCATGTATTTGTTCTTTAAATTTACACCATAATCATCAATTCACATCTATCAAGGGAGTAGGAACTTTCAATATTAGCGCATTTTTATTGTAACCTTAATCTATGAAATTCAATATTTCTTGTAAAAAATGGTAAAAATATTAATTAATTATAGTATTTAACTAATCAGAACATCCCAACTCCCCAGTTTACTAGTCTCAGGGTGACCTAGAAATCATCTCATACCCCTCTGGGTTCTTCTCAGATTGGAGGAATCATCAAAAGAGCACCAGAGAGGCTAGCACAGAGGAAACAATGCATTTAATAACACATGTGTAGAAATTACACCATTAAATTCTAAAGAATGATGGAAGGAGCAAAGCAGGGATATCCTGCATTTCGAGGCCTGGAGCATCAAGGTCAGAAGGGGGGAGACTTCACATGATGGACAGGGAGGAAGTGAGCTCGTCCTTACTCTGAGAGTAAAGTTGAGATTCTTAGATAGAGAGAATACATTTAGTGGTACACCTAGAACTGGAAGAGACTTAAGCTACATTCTTCTAGGTGAGAAAAGAAAGAACAGCGTTTACTTCTTTGATGAGGAAACAGGCAGACACCAGGATGATCTCTTCTTCAGTGAGGGAGGGGTTTAGGCCAGAACAGAATCTTCTAGCTTTCAGGGCTCTCACTTCCCTCAAGCAAAAACAATCTTCATTCTCTAAGTAATAGTAGCAGACCTGCCAGAGGCTCCCGGGGGCTTAGTAGCCTCTCGCCCCCTTACCAAGCTCTACCAGAGATCTAGCCTGGGCCTACTGAGAAAAGTCTCCCTAACCATTTTGAGAGGATGACCCCACACTAGAAAAGATTTTGGCAGCAGAACCTATACTGCCCATCAGTCCACATATCCAGGTCACCACTGCTTTTCATATTAAGCACAGAAAATATGGATTAATATATGTATAAGACACCATAAAAGCTAGATTGCAAGCTAAGCACATTAGAGTTTGAAAACATTGCAAAGTAACTTTCAAACCGCAAGAGTTTCTTTCAAAACCAAAGCAAGTTTATTAAACTCCTACTTGTGATGAGGCCGTATAAGAAAAAATAAATTGCTCTACTTTCCTTCTGAATAGGAAAAACTCATTTTATATAAGGAACATTCCACGGAGTTTTATTTAACCACACGCATTTGACTGAGTGTGTCTGAAGTACTTCAGCACCTCTTGGTATGTCATCATTCTGAGCTCATTTAGAATTCAGTGAAACATCACAGAGCATAATATATTCATTTGGTAACCATTTGGATGTCACATTTATTTCCATAGGTATTCAATTGTAATTCAGCATTACTGGGCACTCAGGAAAAGAGTTAGCCTTAATTTCTGTAGATGCCCCACTGTTAGAATTCACCCTCTGCATCTAAATCAGCACATTTGCATATACAATTTATTCTTAATCTGAGGTTTATATTTTAAAGAATCTCTTTTTCATGATTATCAAGTTTAAATGCAAATTGTTCGATACACTGCTAGTCTGTTACAGTTGTGAAGAGATCTTACAAAGCCAGGATGCTGTAGGTTAAGCAGAACTGCAAAAGTAATATAAGCTGGTGCTATTTTCTTATTAAAAAATACATTGTACCTAAATAATATAAGCATGTTTTGCCACTTTTCCCAGAGCTAACCCCAGCCAGACCATGTTAAAATATAAATATGCTGCAGGAAATGAGTTTTAGAGCTTGTGAGTTTTGAGGGCTACCGCCCTTCACCTAGAATGTGGCCTCTTCCTATTTTCATGAAGGGAGCTGAACATTAACAACAAAGGGTCAGAAGATGGTTCTGGATGTGGGTAGAAGCCTCTGCTCTCTGATTCTCAGAGGTTTAACTGCCAGCAGGAAAACTGAAGAGTGGGGGTGAAAAAATTTGTGGAAGAAAATGTTCCAGTTCTAAAGACAGAACTAAAGATAGAGATATTAAACTAAAATTACAAACCGTTAGACTAATTCTTCAGGGTCATGGTCTAGTGTAAGTACATATACAGATGAAATGTTTCCATTATTCATCATGTAGCAACATGAAACAAAATATTTTATTATTGTAAATAAAGTTTATTATAAATATTAATATTTATTATTGTAAGTAATGAGTACAATGCAGCTGAACACAGTTATTTTTAATATCCATACAAATGTGAATATAAATATGAAACTATAATATCTACAAGATATGTTAGTATTATTATTGATTATGTTGGAATATTATTCATAAAATTAACTTCAAGATCTAAAAGACTTTCAAAATAAAATTTCATACAGACCTCTAATACAGTACTTCATTGAAGATGTAAGAGCAAGTAAATCCCATTTTATAAAGCAGACAAAGTGGAACAGAGACAGATTTTTGGATTTTTCAGTGTGAGCTCATCATGAATTAAAAGGGGTTGACTCTCACCCCCCCTTTTTCTATGGGTTTTAAATAGGTACATTTGACTTCAGTTCTCAAAGCCAATATACTGTCTACTGAGAAAACAAGGTGAAAGGCAATAAATCATTGCCAAATTTATATTTCTTCTTGATTTTGTAAAAACTGACTACTAAGTGGAAAAATTATGAACATTAGAGGCACAGGTAATTACCTAGATCCTGGATAGCTTCAAATTCTGATAGAGCCGTCAGCATAGATCTAGAGGCACCCACGGTGCCCTGGGTGAAGCTTGCTAGGCCCTTCGCAACACCAACCTTTTTTTTTTTTTTTAAAGATCCTGTTTAAAATGGAGAAGCTCCACTTCCTGAGAACACTGAAAACATCTTAACTGAAAAGTAAAAAGGCATACTGTTTTAAATAGCATACCAATCAAGTGATATAGAAAACAAATGTATGGTCTTTTAGCCTATATAGTGATACCAACTGATACACGTATGTATGTAAGGAAAGTCTGATTTAAGACGAGTGGTAAAAGCAGACTTTTAAAGTATAGTGGTTTCTTTTTTCCGCCTACGCTTCCTCACCAACATGTCTCTGTTACCATATGTTTGCAGATCTAATTTTTAACTCTTTAAGCTGGCAAATCCACCAAATGGTATACAGTTTTAACAAGTTTGCATCCTTTGATATGTAAAAGGAAGTCTTTGTTTTAAAAAAAAATCAGGTTTTGTTTCAATTTTTTTTTTCAGTTAGATATATTCAAGATTCTACAACCCAGTTTTTCATTTAGAAGTTTTCTGAACAAATGTTATCAGTCGGGATTCATAAGTAACAGAAGCAGAGACATTTCAATGAATTTGAAGTCATTAAGAAAAACTAGAATTTTTGACATGTCTCTGAATAACTCCTCAACTCTGTAGAATAAAATGTCCCTTCTTGTCTTTCAAGAATATTTTTTTTTTCCCTCTGACCCTCGGATAATGGCTATACCATGGTAACATCTTTGACTTTGTCAAATATGTTATTGGCTTTAGATGCTATTTAAAAGCACTAAAACCTTCCCCAGGTGGTGGAGAAATGGCATTTCCAAAAAAACGATATTAACCCCTTGCCTAATGAGATTCATTTGTGTCCCGGTGGGTTGGAGATATCTATGCAGACGATTTCTTTTCAGAAGATTTCTGCTTTATCGGAGATGGCAGACCAACATTTAATCACTCCCTCATCTCTTTTTTCTTTTCCTGACCTATTCCTAAGAGGGAAGGTCTGGTTGCTGAGCAACAGGCTACTGTGGAAGCACACAGCTCCCCACCCTGCTCCCCACCACCCCCATTAGTCAGGAAGAGGTTCTGAAAGCTGACCTGACCTGGGCTGGAACACCAGGATGGGGGTTGGCTGAGCCACCTTTAGGGTTGCGACAGCGTTGCCATTGGTCGGGAGTTTGGAAACCATATAATTGCACAGCTGCAGAAAATCAAGTGCCTTTGTAATAACAGTTACTAAATTAGAGTCAACGAAATGTTTGAAAAGCACTAAAAATAACCAGCCTGTCTCTGAACTTTTAATAAATCAAAAAAGGATTGTTTAGTTCCAAGACACTTTTGAGTTTTCACGTGGGCTAGAGTGGAAAGCAGCCCTCCTCTAATTTATACATTGCATTTACTTGCTTATCTACTTTTCTGTGTGCTATTAACCTGTACAGACAGCCCCTAACTTGTGTTGGTTGGATTTACGGCATTTTTACTTTACAATGGCATTCAGTAGCATTGGGTAGAAAGCACGCTTTAAGATTAAAATTTTGGGTTTTGCCCAGGCTGGTGATAGGCTGTATCATCCTTGGCACTGATCTGGGGCACCCCTGTGAGCTATATGGTCACGAGGCAAGACAGTGGCCTCCCCAGAGCCTGAGCTTCTACCAGGTTTTGCATAGTGTGTTTAGCATCTCGGCATATCCGCTTTACACTTTCAGCACAGCATACGATAAATTACACGGCACAGTTAACACTTTCTTATAAGATAGGCTTTGTGTTAAAGGATTTTGCTTACCTGGAAGCGAATGTAAGTTTTCTGAGCATTTTCAAGGTAAACTAAGCTAAGCCACAATATTTAGTGCATTAAATGTACCTTAATTTAGCATAATTTCAACCTAGGGTGGTTTATCAGGACATAACCCCATCTTACATGAAGAAGATCTGCATATTTATTCACTTATACAGGAGGTGGGGGTGGTTTGTTCACGATACTACAAATTTCATCTGAAGGTTATTCAGATTTTCCCAGCCTTCAATTTGGTTTATATAATCGATTTCAAATTGAAATTTCATTTAGTATTCCAGGAATTCAGAAATTTCTTGTTATTTTCTGGAACCGAATGAGTAGCTATATACCTCTAAATTATTTAAAATATTGGCATCTTTTCATCAACAGACGTGAGTTCCTAACTCTTCTTTGTTAAATTGCTGCTTTGCTCAAACTTTTAGGCAAATCAACAAATCTCAATAAACTTGTTATTTATCTGTCTTAGTACTTACAGGAGTCAAGCTGCATAAAATGTGGTCTCTATTGAAAATGAAAGATATAAAAGAAACTTGCAAAAATACTGTAATCAAGTAAAATGGTGAGTTCTGTCTACCTATATTAACTGAGATGTAAAGTATTTTTCTGAATTATTGAAATCAACCAAGATAGAAACAGAGACAGCCTTGCCTTCCTTGGCCATAGAGTCTAGAAAAATCTGACTGCCAATTAAAAAAAAAAAAAATTCCCATGTGCCTGTTACATTTCCTGCACAGCTTAGGTGCTGAGGATACTGCAGTGAGCAAAACAAACGATCTTTGTTCTTGGGAGCTCACACTTGCAACTCAAAGAACTAAACAGTAAATTAAGACGAACTCACATGTCAGTTCCATGCAAATTAAAGAAGCTTGTACAAATAGGTAAATAAAGCAAGATGAGGCGATAGAGACAGATGAAGTGCATGAGAAAATGAGGGACATTATCAAGGATCTTACTTCAAAGGGTGCCTTCCACTGCTGCTGTATTTGCTTGACTCCGTTTTTTGATGTTTGACCACTGCCAGTTTAAGGTCCTACATCTGCTATTTTCCGTTCTACCTCACATTTGCGCAGCTGACCAAAAGCCCATGTGCATTCGTTCCCTTAACACTAGTGGGAAGCTGAAAGCATTCCCTACCTCACCTACTCTCTAACCTCAGTCAAACCAGAGTCATCGCCTCTCCCTTCTCTCGAGTTCTTTACAAGACCACCTGGGAGCCTGTCCTGCTTTCCAAAGTAATCCTCTTTTTTGGGAGGAATACATCTCTCCATCACATAAAAATAAATGTGTAGTGCCCTCAGTCTCCGCTGTCAGACCAAATCTGGAGGGGTGGTGGATGGAGAAGTTGACCCCCACCCACCACACAGCATCAATAGAATAGCTACTTAGAATTTGCAGCTAGCTATGGAATTGTATATAACATTTAGAGAAATGATTTGATCACTATATACCAACCAGTCAGCCAACTGTTAGGTAGTTACTAGTTAGGTTTTTCAGTAGTCACCAAAATATTGACATAGGACAAAAAGACACAGAAAGGGCTAAAATTTCAGCTAAAATGAGTTAGTTTGTCATAAACTCTATCTGCCTTTCTTCACATTTGTTGCACTAATTTCTTGTAAACCACTTGAAGTTTTCACAAAATGAGAGATTAAGTAAATAAATAATTACACTGGTTGATTCAAATAATCATTCATGAGAATACCTTCCCCAGTGACAGGAGATGGCTGAGAAGAGAGAAACAAAATTGCAAATATTTATTCCACATGTAAAACATTTCAGACATGTATTTACTTGTTCATTTTTGTTTTTCTCGGCAAAGTTTTCTTTTGCATTTTAATTCTGATTATATCAAGAAGAAAGCCTAGTTTGGATACTAATCTATCTTTTGCATCGTTCTAGAAAGTGTATGAATCCTCATATTACCAACGAAGGGCTCTGCCCAGTCCACTTCCGAGAGAGTTCTGCAGGAGTAGCAGGTCAGGTTCGGAAGAAGATGGAAAAGGTGGTGGGAGGCCTGTGAGCAGGGGACCCACAAGCAGTTGGGGTTCCAGGAATAGGTGACATTTAAACCACTGGGGTTCTTTGGTAAAGAGCAAATATTTGAAATATCAAGTCCTGAATCTAAAAATTAAGGCTATTTCCTGAATATCGCATCACATAAAACAAATTGACCTCTCTATCTATAGAAGCTGTAAATTGCAGCTATTTCAATAGAAGACACATGGGGTGAGATGGTTTGCCCCGAGGTAGGCATTCCATGAATTTTTAAAAGCCAAATCAAAGTTCTAAAATAAGAACTGTAATAGGAGAGAAATGTAGCAGATCCATTGGGAATTTCTCGTGATCCCTCCTGTAACTGAACGGCATGAACTCAAAGCCAACTACATGGTCGCTGGCGCCTTTCACAACAAAATGAATATTCCATATGATTACTTCACCTTTTTCTGCCAGTTTTATCCTAATGTAACACTGTCACAATATTTTCTCAGACATCTAACCTGTATCCAGCGCTTATGTAACTTCAAAGCAAACTGTAAGAATGACAGTGCTCTAAAGAGATTTGGAATATGCAAAAGAGTTACATCCCAAACTGTAGCTATTTAATATACTGCTAAAAGAAAAAAGAAAAAAAAAACTAGAATCAGTGTTAAAACCACGCTCTTCTGCTTGATTTCACAACAGCAGGATGCATTTGCTTTCTCCCCAATCTCATGTGCAAAAAGTAATCCCCAGCCATATCAATGTCAACATTGTCTTAAAGAAGCTAGAAACAGAATAAACTTGGATTTCCGTTTTACTTTTGTCACCTGGATGTAACAAAAATTCTCGGATTAGGAATATTTGAAAAAAAGATTTATTTATTTATTTATTTATTTATTTATTTATTTATTCATTCATTCATTCATTTATAGAAGAACTGGGGTGTAAACCAGAGGTGTGTGGGAGAGGTGAGAGGATTCACCAGAGACAGAGTAGGGATCAGAACAGGCAGATCTACTGAAATACACTACCAAGGGGAGCAGTGGGTGAGACAGAAGAGGTCTGCTGCGCTGTGTGGGTCAGCTCCCTGGCTGGGGATTGAACACAGACCAGGACAGTGACAGTGCTGAGACATAGTCCCTATACCAAGAGGTCCCTTAGATTAGGAATTTTTTATTTGAAGTAAGGTACTATGCTCCTATATCACTTCAAACTCCATCTTTTGTCCTTTCTTTTGTCCAAACAGGAATTAAAAGAAGTACAGGAAACAATTAATTTAAAATGTAAAGTGACATGAGGAAAAACTAGTTATTCTGTTTTGTTGTTGTTTTGGTTTTGTTCAAACATGAAAGATGAAGCACAGTAAAAACAATCCATTCAAAATATGAAGAGACATCAAAGAAAAAAATTACATGAAAGTTCCTTCTCTCCTTTATTAGACTTCCTCACATAGCTGCAAGTACAGGCAATTAAAATCTAAATCAGGATGTTGACATTATGGGGCATTATCTTCTCCAAAGTGAGGAAGCTAAGATGCTTTTGTCTCCTTATGTTTTCAAACTCTGAAAATCCTGATGTAAGCTCTTATTTTTAACAATGCCTTTTTCATTGACTGTTACGGTGACTGTTAAGGAAATAACTAAAAAATTGTGTTGAAATTTTAATATGTTACAAGGAATAATCTAAATTGCTTTGTTTTGTTTTCACATATTATTCGCAACATTGTTTAGTCTGATTTCCAGATTTTCTAATCACTCAAGAAATTCAAAGGAAAAATTTTCTCCTTTAACACTGGAGAAATAAAAATATGAGTGAGAAAACAAAAGTTAGGCCAGTAGTTTCAGATTTAAGAGTATATACTGACTTCACGGTAGTTTTCAAGATGGCTCACCAGACAGACTTTTGGTTCTTCTGCCAAACAATGAATGAATCATCAGGAAAGTAATCATAGCTGTGAAATAATGTAATCTTTCTGTGCATTTGAATAAAAATAGAAATATGCCCTGATAATTATCACTAACGCTTCTATCATTATTGTAAACACTATAACTTCTCTAATAACTTAAACATCACATGCACTATGGTTTTTTTGTATAAGGTTATTATCACAGTCACCTCTGAACAGCCTTTCCAGGTAGAAAGCTCCTATTCAATACACAGTGCAAAGTCCCTACTCAAAGGGTTCCCATTTGTTTTTCAACAAGCAGCCAAAGTAGGTTTTATAGACATCAAATTATGACAGGTTAATGAAAGATTATTCAAATGTGGCACTAGAAGATGTTGTAGCACACCCACACACACACACACACACACACACACACACACAAGCCAAAACACTAATCTATGTACTAACATCTCTTTCCAAACAGATTCTATGCGATGAGAAGAGTGAACAATTAACACAGTATGGAAAATTCCATCAATGTCAGTTTAAGCAACAAGGTCAGATTCTGTGCCCTATTATAATTACTGAGTTCCCAAAAATTCACTTAGTCACATTTCCTTAGTATGCATTTTAAAAGTCAAACAAAAAGATGACAAATAAAATAATATGACCATGATGCTTATTAAATAATTAAACATTTTGAGACGCTGCTGTTCTCCATAAGGTACTTCTAAGATGGGTAACTAAGTGGCTGCAGCATCATATGACCATGACCTGGAAAAATATTAAGACTGAGAGGTTTTTCCTGTAATGCCTAAGATCCCTCAAGTAAAAATTCGGAATAATATTTTTTTATTCTCTCCTTTTCTCGAGCTAAAGATTTATAACAACAACAAATCTGGATTTGAAGAAGATGAATTTTTTTAGCATTTTATTAATGCAAGGCTTGGGCTAGGCTGTACACACAGGGCATCCAGGCTCAAAAGTAGTTCTTGCAGGCAAGATCACATTCAGCACTTAACATATACTAAACAACTACTTAAGACTAAATGTGTCTTAGAGCGATAACATCCAAGATAACTATCTCTCAGCCTAACACGTTGCATTGAAAACACTTATAATGTTACTGTCATTTAGTACTGTGTAGTTCAGCATTTCTCTATCTGAATTAATATAACAGAAAAATATACCTATAAATGTATCAACCCTATCAAACCATACCCATTCACCCAAAGATATGCCAAAACTTTCATATTTGCATATTAAAAAATAAATATCCTATCTCTAATGGAATAATATGTATCTACCTCCTCTCAAGTTTGCTATTTTTCATCCTGCCCTGCACACACACACACACACACACACACACACACACACATAAATACACAAATTAGGATGTCAAAAAAGCAACAATTTTTAATGTGAAAAACTGGCATCTTGTTAATACCAAAACCATTTTCCCAGACGTTTTAGAATTCCTGCAGGACGATTTTGACAGAGACTTAATCTTAATGACATAAACAAAGTTGCTACTCAATAATTCATTTCGTAAAACCAGAGGGAAAGACCCAGAGCAACTGCATGACACTAAATCACTCCTCTGATTTTAAGCACTACTCACAATAACCAGCCTGGCTATTTTTTATGAGTGTGGAGTTTCCTTGGAGAGATGCAAATTTTAATTTTACTAGTCTGGCTATTCTTTCTTTATAAATATGCAGCCTTCTTGCAAAGATACAATTTTAATTTTAGAATTATAGAAAAAGATAAGATTGTTACATATTTACTCAGATTCTTCAAAGACTTGTAAAACCTTTAAAACATAAGTCGTTAATTATAATTCATGGGAACTTGCTAGAATAGGAACTGAAATTCATTTTCATTCAATCTAGGATGAAATGTCAAATAAAGAATATATAAATTAATTTTTACCTTATTTATAGATTTAAATTTTTGTTTTCAAAAACTTTAAGCTTGGGCCTCCCTGGTGGCTCAATGGGTTAAGTCTCAGCCTATGAAGCTATCCACACCCACTGCAGCAGCAGCTCTATCCTGGCCAGGGGGCTTCCCACATGGCGCAGCAGACCTCTCCTGCTTCACCCACTGTTCCCCTCAGCAGTGTACTTCAGTAGATCTGCCTGTTCTGCCCCCCACTCTGTCTCTGGTGAATCCTCTCACCACCCCACACCTCTGGCCTATACCCCAGTTCTTGTATGCATAAATAAATAAATCTTAAAAAAATACTTTAAGCATTTCTATTTCATATTCAGTATGTTTCATAAGACATATTGGTATCAATATTAACTCATATGTGAGTACCAGACCTAAGAGATTTAAAAAAATCATTATTAACTAAAAAGTTATTAACTAACATAGTAAAGTTAAATAGTTATAAAATATACAATAATATTTCTCAGGCTCATGGTTTATAGCACTAAGTCACAACTAAACATAAATCACTGTGGCATCATTTTTTAAAAAATTATTTTAACAAATATTTTAATTACTTTTTTCTTTGCTAATTTTTATATATACATCCCACAGCACCTTCAAAGAATAGATGCTTATTGATGTAATTTGTTTCCTGAATTTTATTCAAATATGTAGTTATTATACTTTTACTTTTTATAATTATTATTTCATTAAGGATATGATTATGGATCTAAAACAACCCCTGGCTTTTCTATACCTATCAAATATACACAGTTTACTGACATAGACAATCTCTAACCAGTATGAGTTTTTGACTCATTTTTCTTACAAAAACAAAGCTAAGGAGGAATGGTAACCATTTAATTTGTAAATAGAAAGTGTACACTAAATGGACTACTGTCCCTGACTCTAACTGGACTCTCCTTGCTCACGGGCTCCAGTGCGAAGGGGTAAGATGAAACCTGGGAAAATAAGAGCCCGACCAGCATCTTCAGGGCCAAAGGCATCTGCTCTATCGATCCCATTTCCTGCAACTTTGCACCAGCTGTTCTCCCACCTGGCAACCTGCCATGATGCTTCCTATTGTACAGGCACCAGAGCAGGGCAATATACTGGATGATTTAAAGTACTTGCAGCTACATTATATGTAAATAAAATACCCAGTTCTTCCGGTGCTGACAATGGACTCTCACCTCTCCAGGTGACATTTAAATGTTTCCTTCTGGCTTTCTATATCCCTTAACAAATGCAACACCAAATCAACAACTGATAAGTCTGATATGTCACACACTCCCCATCTGAAATTCGATCTGAAAATACGCTATGCCATTTTAAATATGCAATTTCTGTTTATATTAAAATCGAGATGGTTTGTAGATTTGCTTCATGTTAATAGTGTTTCAAGTTAATGTTTCAAGTTAATAATTATAGTGAGGATTCCTCTACATAGGGAAACACAATATAATTTAGAGATTCATCCATAGCACAATTAATTGCATAATGAAAAGTTTTAAGGGAATAATTTAAATATGTATAGATTAAATGCATACTCTGCAAGTGTTATGGAATATGTAAAGAACTATTAAAATTATTGTTTGAATGCAACAAAAAAATTAAGCAAACAATTTAAAAGTTGATTAAAAAGCTTATAGAGATGAAAATTTTAAAAAGAGATCTCAAAATGAAATGTAGATAGTTGTAAATAGTCTAGATAATGAGTCAGAGGAATATTCTTTCATGTACACTCCATAATCAAAACTCAGATTCAATTTAATAAATTGGCTAGGAGTATTTTAAATCAAAAGTCAAATGTTCATATATGAATGGATTCTGTAACAAAGCACTAATTTTTCTGAAAGCAAAAGTATATATTTACATATACTGTTGTGTATCTATAAAAAGTAAATGTGATACAATTTTCCAAGTTTACATATAATATTAAATCAAAGAAACAGGATAAAAATTAACCATGTTTGTTATTTAGAGTAGTTTATTATTAACACTATTTTTAGTAAATTTTTTCTGTGGTGCTTAACTATAAATCACTTATTGTTTAATATTTATTTAAATTCATTATGCTTACATGAATTATAAAAACTTTCTCTATTGAATGTAATTTCAATTATTTCAATTTCTTCAAAGGATTCAAATAAGGATGGTTCCATTTAGCTCCCAGGTGGATTATCTATTTATTTGTACTTTGGAGACACAGAAACCCAGCAGGACATCGCCTTCTCCTTGACAACCAATCACAGATTCTATAATAAGTGATATGTGGCTCTTTGATTAAAAGAAAAAATTTTAACCCTTTTTAATAAACTATATTCTCTATAACTGTTCACTTTAGATCCTTCATTTCTTTTATTCACTGTGTCAAGTAAAATTTCCTTTTTTCCCCAGGTTTTGAAATGTATGCATTCTTTCTAGCATTTCAAGATTTTTGTAAAAATAAAAAAATTAGTTTGCCTCACCTAGGTCCATTCATTATTTTATATATCTACAGTTGATGCCTATTCAGTTGGGTTTTTTTAGCCCTTTGAGCCTAAAAGCTTATACCCACTTTTGTCGATTTTTTAGTTTTAGCTTTTAAAAAGTTTTCTGAGAAAACTATTTTTTATTTGTTTTCAAAAATAATGTGAGCTCTTAGGCTTACTGTAAATTAATACCTTAAGATATCATCTCTGTATCTAAGAGGATTTTCAGCAACTAAAATCAATAGCTATTAAATATTTAACTGCTTTTAAGGAAACTAAAGTTTCACCATTTTACCAAACATAACTTAGTATTTTTTTTTAACTAATGCAAATGATGGAATGTCTATTTAGTACAGAATAATCATGTTCTTGCCCTTTGTTTTCTAGCTCTAAGGCCTTTTCTTAAAAAATAAAAACATCTTTGTTACATTGATATAATACATTAAGCCCTAGTTCTTAATAGAATTTGAAAGACAGTTTTTATAAATCCAAGTAGATTATATAAGAGAGTTCTTTACTTCTATCTGCTATATCATGCTAAATTCGCATGATATGCCATTGGAAGACTGAAAAAATCATATAATCTATTTTTCTAATTTGTCATTTTGTAAATATCCCATTTTTCTTACTATTATAATTGCTTATAGTTTATTCACTATGGAAGTGAAGTTAAATTCTTTCTTATTTTGAATGAATTTTATGATCAAATTTGAAATGTTATTAAACTTTTGGCATATAAATAACACATTTTGTCCCATAATACCTCAGTTTTCTCCTTGGATTCCTTCAAATAGCTCAGATAGATGCCATCAGATAATGTGTCTATTTTAATATTCCTGGACTGGCTTAAAACCTTCTTATGAACTAATACAATAGGTAAAGAAGCTCTACCTATTCTGCACAGCAAATACAGATTTATTCCAGGTAAAGGCGAATGCAGGCCTATTTCTTCCATAACTTGATTCTCATTTCTTTCTCCAATTTCATGTCATATACTTGCACAATGAAGCAGACCTTCTCTCAGCTTTACACTTCTGAAGAAAAGATTAATAAAACCAGGTTTAAGTATTATTTTTGCTCAACATGACTGATTCAATGTCTATAATAATGTTACAGCTGGAATGACTTTACACTAGCGTACAATCATGCTCCAACTGCATTTAATTTAAAACCCCATTGTTTCTTAATGATGAAAATGTTCCATTCTTTTTAAGAGCTTGGTATTTTTTTCACCTAAGCATTTCAGGTTCTTCCAACACTGCCTCTATAATTAGTGTCTCCTGGTCAGTAAATTCATCCCGTATATTAGTACCACTCTTACTGGTAGCTTCAGCCCTAGAATGCCAAAGAAAGACATTACAACTGGCTTCTAGAACTTGCAAGTGGATTTACAAACACTCCTTGGGACTTACATAGGATAGGAATGTGAGCTACTGACGGCAATGACACTTGTTACAAAGGCCATGGTCTAACCCCATTACACAAATTCAGTTCCTGCTGACTCAAGCAAAGTCATGTAAAATAGAGCAGAATTTGTCACTGACTCCCTAATATGTGTCTAATGACATTCAGGAAGCATCACACTTGTTCAGTGGAACACTAGGGGTTCCAGGTAACTGGTGATGGCGTATTTATTGTATATGCTGCTGAAATAAAGTTCATTCATTGGTGTATTATCCCAAATGGATCTCACTTCAATCCACAGTGCCACAAGAGTGTAGTTATGAAAGATCAATCCATCATACACATATGGGATGTGTTCTGAAAGTCAGAAGAAACCAGCAAAAATGATGAAGGGATTTTAGGATATTTTAAAACAGCAATGGAAATTAGAGAGTCTTCATTACTATGCCTTCATTTTAGCTCAGAGAAAACACAGGTCCTTGGCAGAAAATGAGAACCCAGGATTCAAGAGCTGTTAGTGATAGAACTGAGAATAAAAAATTGTCCTCTATATTTCACTTTACATTTTCAATCTCATATCAGTGAATTTCAAGGCATACAAGTAATTTAAGCTGTTTTATCATTTCCAGTTTCCTCTACTATAAAGTTCAAGATAACACAAAATTAAAGTTTCTTCTCCCAATCATTACTTTATGAACCACATTCTCCTTCTTTAAAATTACAAATGTCAAAATTTAAATAGATATTTTTTCCAAAGAAAACATACAGGTGTCCAACAAGTACATGAAATTATGCTCCATGTTACTACTAATTAGGGAAATGCAAATCAAAGCCAGAAGGAGATATTGCTTGGCTATTATCCAGTGCTGACCAGGAGATGAAGAAAACAGACCCTGTGGGCACTATTGGTAGGAATGTAAATTGGTGCAGCCAGTATGGAGCATTCCTCAAAAATATTCCTCCATATTCCTCCAGCAATATGGAAATTCCTCAAAACAATTGAAAATAGAAATTCCATATCATCCAACAATTCCACTTTGTTGTACACTTGTGATGAAAGAAAACACACTAACATGTAAAGATACATACACCCCCATTGCAGCATTATCTACAACTACCAAGATGCAGGAAATAACCTAAATATCTATAGATGGATGGATGGATAAAGACTAGGTGACACAGACAGAGACAAACATAGAGATAGATATGGATCATGTGATATATAAACAGGTGATTGTCAAAGAGAGGTGTAGAGGCACACAAAATGGGTAAAGCGGGTCAAAGGTACAAACTTACAGTTAAATAAATAAGTCAGGGGGATAAAATGTATAATGACTACAGATAATAATACTGAATTGCATATTTGAAAATTGCTAAGAAAGTAAATCTTTAAAATTTTCATCACAAGAAAAATGTTTTCATAGTATGCATAGTGGTAGAGATTAACCATTAACCATTAGCCATTGTGGTGATCATTTTACAATCCATATAAATATCAAATGATTATGCTGGACACCTGAACCTAATGCAGTTTGCCAATTATACCTCAATAAAGAAATTACAAATTTCTAATAGCTTGACTTTTAATGTGGATTTTGAATTCCAAGTAAGTTATTTGAAAAATTAACTGTTAATATATTTATCAATTTGCTAAAAAATGATGCAATGGTCATGTTAAAATTTCCCTTTAAAATAATATTCTTAACTTTCCTCTATTCCTTCAGTCCCTTTTTTTAAAACACAGATTAATGAATCAAATGATTTTTAATTTATATTTTTCTGTGAAAATATAAAACTAGGATTAAATCAAATTTTCAAAATCTAAATTAGACTAAATATAAATTTATGCAATCCAGTCAATGGATTTATAATTTGAATTTAAAGTCTCTATTCATCTTCCATCGTTTTCTTTTTTTTCTTCATTCATTAGATCTCAGTCTGCAAGCATCACCTGTACTTTCTTTCATTAAACACCATATCTCAGGATCTATCTACAAAAATTAAGCCTGTTTGGTGCATTCCCAAACAAATTTTATCATCTTGATTATATATGCCAAGGGATTGCTTTTCTCGGTTTTTTGTCTTTGGGGGTATTTTTTTGGTAATTACAAGTTCCATAAAGAAACAATGAAAATTGTGTATTTCCCTAAAATGAAAGTTCAACAGAGTCAATCACTATTATGTTAACCTCCTAATAAAAGTATATTTAAATAGTATATCCGTATATTAACTGAAATTATAACATAAAAAAATTAATCTACTTTGCTGTTGACTTAAAGCTTACAAGATACTCAAGAAATAACATGGCTTCACATAATTTGCAATTGCATGTCTTCTGAAAATTATTTGTAAAGTTAGTTACTGGGAAAGTATTCTCATTTAAAATCGTCTGATTTGAAAATCCAGTCCTTTGTGTATCTCAATTCATCACTATTTTGCTCTCCCTGGTTAAAAAAACTTCTCTGCATCATCAAGATTTGGGTACTGATATTTTAAAATACAATCATAAATTTCACTACATGCTTTTCTCTCTAATACACCTTTGCTGTGCAACCATCCCAGGCTGATTTGGTTCATTGTCAGTTATTTTCTGTCAGTTTCTGTCTCTTTTTGTCAGTTATTGCAGACAGAAAGAGAATTTGGAGACTTCAGTGGATTTTGCATGCCTCTATTGCTGAAACAGGGGACCATATAGGTAGACAGAGTCAAAGAGAGACTCCCACAGCTGAGAGAGGCAGACCAGGAACTGAGCCCCCTTTTCCTGTTAGTGCCCATAGCCACACAACGAATGTATTGTTGCAAATGAAGGCCCATTTGCTGTTTGCTAGATGCCAGCATAGTGAAAAACGTAGCATTTCAAAGTATGGGCTGTCTATTGTGTTGAAAGTGGACAATATCCCGAATTTAACTCATTTTCCTTACAACTTACTCTTAAAGTTAAAAGTATGTTATTTCTGACTAATGTATTCTAGAGACAGAGGACATAAAGGACCATACTGATGCATTAATAGTGAGAAGAGTAGTAAGGCTAATGAGAATATTAAAACCACATTATTCAATATTAAAATGTGAACTAGTACTTTTAGATGTATCATTACACCATCTTTAAAAACACATTAGAGTAACACTTTTAATACCCTATCTTCCTGAGATTTAATCTAAGTTGAGCATTCATCTATTTTAGATAGATTCCAAATAGTTTTTAATATTTTTGTAGTGATATTGTGAATATATTGACAAATTCCTGTCAGCATATATTTTCAAATATTGCTTAAAACAACCCATGGTTTATTAGCAATCTCTGTGCAATTTTGCCTAGGACATGCACAGAAAATTTAAGTGAAATACTCAATTATTTTATTATAACAATAAAATTTTGAGAATTAGGTATTTTGAATTCTTATAGAGAAGTTTCTCTAAAGCTTACCACACATGATTTGAATATCACAACAGTCAGTTACTTAAATCTATTGCTGAATTACTAAATGATTCATAAGTTTATAAGCAAAGTATGATCAATGATCAAAATTCAACAAATAGAAGATTCTAAAGTTTCCATGGAACAAAATTTAATACAAAACCCCCTAAGCAATCTATACAAAATCATTTTTTCAACTTAGGACATGAACCCTATCTTTAATTTTAAGTGAAACTTACTTAAGTGACTTAAAAACATTATACTATAAAAGAAAATAAAACCATACTTACTTTTCCAAATTAATCTACCACTATGGAGCAAACTGTTTGTCATATACTTGAGAATTAAATTATTGTCCTATTAAAATTAGCATATTTCAACTAATATCGACTAAACTGTTTTTCATATTTAAGTTTGATATTTTTCCTTATCTACAATTTAAAAATAATTAGCAATGTTTTACAAATGTGGTAAGCAAGAAATAGTACAAAGAACTTAAAAAGAGAAAGTTTAAAATCGCTTAGTCTATTTTTAAAGAATGAGTGAAAATAGTTACAAAAATATTTCCAACTATATCAAAATTTTACAACTTAAAAATCAGAATTTCTATGATGCTCTGCAAATGTGAGTTGCTTATGGAACCTAAGATTTTTTTTTTACTACTAGAATAAAATGGTAGAATATAAAATTTTAAAAAATAGAGCTTTCAACAAGTCTTCAAAGAAAGGTATTGTAATAACATTTATTAAGGTGACATATATTTTAGTAAACAGACATGATGATGTGGCTCTTGGGCAAATCTATACATTGAAATAAAAAGTATAATGATTCTGTTTATATACAAAACTTTTTGTACCAGTGGCATGTTATTATACGGTACCAAGTAGACCTTAGATGATGTATGTCTACAGAGCTCACAACTAAATGTAATAAAATCAAACCAACCACTGTTTAAATTTACATTATTTCATGTCACATTATTATAGAACACACAGGAATCCAAGCAGCATTTGGTTAAGATGCTTCACTACATATAAACTATTCTACTATATTGAATATATATATATATATATATATATATAGATAGATAGATAGATAGATAGATAGATATATTCTATATTCTATATATATTCTAAACTATTCTACTATATTGAATGTATCTATATATATATTCAATATAGTAGAATAGTTTATAATATATATAAAATATAGAATATTATAGAATATATATATATATACATATATATTATTTATACACTACACTGTTGGTGGGACTGCAAATTGGTCCAACTTCTATGGAAGCTAAATTTTATTTATATCCTTTACATTGTTGTGTATCCCCATAGGTTTCCCACCACCAATTCACCCGTGAACCATCACCATAGTCCCTTGTACTCTTTTCTCCCGTTTTGGTCTCTCATCCTCCCCCTCCCCTGTAGAATGTCTCTTATTTGTGGTTGCCTACTAGTTTTTGCTTTTGTTATGTTTTGTGTGCTATTTTCTCCTTCTGATTTCTCGTCTGGCTCTCTTTTGGTCCTCCTATAAGTGATACCATTCGATATTTTTCTTTTTCCTTCTGGCTTATTTCACTGAGCATGATCCCTTCGAGCACCATCCATCGCGAAGAATTGCGTTAGTTTATCATTTTTGATTGCTGAGTAGTACTCCATTGTATACATATACCACATTTTCTTGATACAGTCATCAATTTTTGGGCATTTGGGTTGTTTCCATGTTTTAGCTATTGTAAATAGTGCTGCAATAAACATGTGGATGCATGTATCCTTTTGGATTAGTGTTTTTTTTGTCCTTTGGGTAGATTCCCAGACGTGGTATTGCCGAGTCATATGGAAGCTCCATTTCTAGCAGTTTGAGGAAACGCCACACAGCTTTCCACAGAAGTTGGATCAATTTGCAGTCCGACCAACAGTGTAGGAGTGTTCCTTTTTCTCCACATCCTTCTCAATATTTGTTGTTTTCTGTTTTTTTAATGTGTGTCATTCTTGTTGGTGTAAGGTGGTATCTTGCTGTGGTCTTTATTTGCATTTCCCTGATTATGAGGGATGTTGAACATTTTTTCATATGTCTGTTTACCATTTGCACTTCTTTGGAGAAGAACATGCAATAGAACAAGGACAGTTTGCTCAACAAATGGTGCTGGGAAAACTGGACAACTACCTGCAGAAAAATGAAACTAGACCACTACCTCACACCATGCACAAAAACTGATTCAAAATGGGTAAGAGACTTGGACATAAGACCCGAAACCATAAAATACATAGAAGAAAACATAGGCAAAACAGTGCATGACATACATCTTAGTAACATTTTTAAAGACACATCCCCCAAAGCAAAGATAGTGAAGGAAAAGATAAACAGCTGGGATTACAGCAAACTAAAAAATTTCTGTACAGCAAAAGAGACATTCGCCAAAACAAATAGACAGCCCGCTGACTGGGAAAAAATACTTGCAGTACATACAACAGACAAGGGTTTGATCACAAAAATCTACAAAGAACTCACACGACTCAACAAAAACAAAGCAAAAAAATCCAGTCAAAAAAATGGGCAGAAGAACTTAAACTATTCTACTTTTCAGGCAGCGCAGTATAGGCAAAGCCAATCTCCAAGTGTGTTACTAGAGGGAGCAAATCACACAGCGCAGCTGGCAGGTTAGAACTTTAGTATGTCATTATCCATCATAATGTGGTATCTATTAGAAGATGGGCCTTACAGATGTGATCTTTTTTTTACACAGAGTATTTTATATATTATTTATGACTATAAATAGCTCAGTATTTTCTAATCTTACCGCTACTTGGATATGTAGTTCAAATCTAGTATCCTCAGTTTATAGCACAGACAACTTATAGGTATCAATGAGGAGGCAGAGGGAGGAGGAGAAGGAGGAGGAAGAAGAAGGAGAAAGAAGGGGAACAGGGAGAATATGCATGGGAATTATAAATAAAAATGCTCTCTGCATAAAATGACATTAACCCTCCAAATCAATTTAGTTTTTCAGTCTGTGGACAAACCTTGGATGGAAAATTCTGTGTATTTGCCAGCAAATAAGGTTCATACCCTCACTAATCTTTATTAACTCAATGTAAAAAAGTAAAAAAAAAATAGGAAAAACTTTGGAATTAACTATTTAGACCATAAACACACAATTCTAATAGTTTATAAACTTTCTGAAAAAAAACCAAAAACATTATTTTATAAATTCCTATTTGTCTAATCTTATTTTTCTAAATAAAATTACAACTCAGTGAATTTATGAATTTAGGTTCAATAGTATTCAATCTACAACCAGACTTCAGGATTCATCCCAAAGTAGACTTCAAAACAATACAAATGATGCTAATTATAATACTGAAAAAAACAATAACAACATTTAGTATATGGCTTCTGTGCTCCAGAAACCGTTCCATACAGTTCACAAGTATCAGCATTAAATATTTAATCCTTACTACACAGCTATGAGATTAGCATTTTTTTTCATTCTACAGAGGCGATTAATACACAGATAGATGAGGAAGTCTTTCCAAAGATCATTCAATTGGTAATTTCTCAGTTAAAATTCAAACCCAAGCATCTGACTCTGATCTCTATGCATATACCACCTTTTAAGACAGCGATAGAACATCTGTGAGCCTTTTTCAACTCTTTCAGATATTGCACATTTATCTATTTTGGATGAACTAAGCAAAACACTATTTCTCTGACTTTGGTCAAAAGTATGCTAGTTCAGTAGTAACACTAATTAATTACAAATTATGATTAGAAGACAGGATATTTTAAGACACAGGGAAGATTGAGACTTATCTGCCATCTAACAATCGGCTGACTATAAAGTTTAAACAAGAAAATTCAGCTTTCTTAATTTCTTTCCAATAAGTTCCTGAACTTCTATCACCTTTCTTTAATAGAACAGGACATCAGAATTTCCTTCACATAATGTTTTACATTTTCACTGCACTTTCTAACCTTACACATTTAAAGTATCTGGAGCTAATGCTTTAAAGACTTGCAAACTTTTAAAGTGACTGCTATGCTCAAAAAAATATAAAATAAGGTAAAACCTACTTTTTAACCAGTCAGCACATCCTTTGGTGACATATTCTGTTTCTTCCATCTAATTTTAAGGTGCCTAGTTGCAATGGTGTATAACAACCTGATAAGGTTTCATTGCAAAATACACTCACAGGGTAGGTCAATCTGAAAAAAATAATGTTCACATAAATCCGACCTGGATCAAAATTTTTATTGCAAACATGAAAGTAAGCTAGGGTTGGGGTAGAAATGAAAGAGCTATAGAAATGTAGCACACTCATAATCTTTCATTTCTGCCCTGGAGAGGCTTGAAACGTTGAAGTCAGGAACAGAATATGATCAAACAGGCCTGCTTGTATGTGACTAAATTGATAAAAGCCATGAAAACCTAAATCTAAATTATAAAGCACATTTATGAAGTTCTATCAAACAAAAGTGTTATCTTTAAGTGTTTTAAACAGAAATTCTGAATACTGAATAATGGACCAATAAATGCTTAACAAAGAGAATGAAGATACGGTGCCACCAATTCACACTTTATCTTTGAAGATACTTTCTTTCACATCTCTAAAATTCACATGAAGTCAAAACTTGCAACCTACTCGGAATGATTTGTGGGGAAGGAAAAGTGTTGTATCACTCAGGAAAAATACTACACATTTTGAATATTGATAAATTCTTTAAAAATGTGCATAGAATATCAATACCTGTCATAACATTACTTGTTTGCAATAGTGACTTGTCACAATATTCCACAGATTATCTACTAATCACACTTGGTAAAACACAAAAAAATTTAAATGGTGACATGCTTGATTTATAAGCCATTTAGTTAATTTTAAGACTGTCTTTGGTAGGTTAAAAAAATTAGAGACATAAAATTCAAAAGAATTTGAATAACAATTTTAAGTTTAAATGCTTACTGTGAGAAAGATTATACAGTAGAGATTCAATATTTAAGATTTTGAGAATTTGGAAATTCCAGACAAAAACAGTAGAAAAAACAACACAATATGCTAATTTTGCACACTTAAAATTTCATCTTCCATTGTATTGAAGAACTTTAGACATTCCAGGAATATATTCACAATAACGGTTTTAAATTGTAGGTGTTTGGTTTGCAAATTCGTGTAAATGTTATGTACCCCTTGCTCAAAACTCATATAATTACCTAGACAATGAAGGAAAACACTTTTCACATGTGCCTATCATAACATTTTTAAATTTATATTTTTGATATGAATAAATGAATCAATTGTTAAATGTGCACAAGTTTTTCCCAAATGTTCTTCCTGTTATTAGTATTGAACACAAAAGTTAAAATTAATAATCATTCAATAAATCTCCTCTAAGAAGCAATTTATGGTAGTGATTTTCTACTTGCTAGATAGGATGTGTCCCGATGCATGAATTCCTTAATAAAACCAATTAGATCTCTAAAAATAAAATGAGCCATTTACTATAAAAGTTAAAGATTCAACATTCATGGTCCCTTAAAGACACAAAACATGAATAGTTCTTTAATCAAAGAAATAAAGGGAATGAAGAGAGAACATCCATGAGTGCTAAAGAGATAGCTTTTCAACAGCTGCTAGAGAAGTAAATGATCCTTAAAACAACTCCTGTGTTTTGGCTTTTACTTGAGCTCTCGTAGCAACAATAACAAGAAAATAAGTTGCAGGAAAAAGATTCTCATTTGGTGGTGTGGGGAAGTAGATTTAATCTAATTATAAATTGCAAAGCTTTTAGGACTGATCTATTAGAGATTAAACTTGAACAGTATCCTGAATGGACCCAAGACAATCAGACAACTGTCCCTGATTCATAATGACACTAAGTGCTTGCCACAGAATAGAAGTATTACATCATCAGTAAGCAATATTTAGTTTAACTGACAAATTTTTCATGAAAAGTCTTCCTGAATGAAAGAGTGCTATGTAGATCTTCATTCAGGGGCAAAGTGCTGGTCTCACTCTGAACTGTCGATAACTACAATTAACCATGAACTAGATAGAGTAGGTGAGGGGCTAGGTTAGAGACTGGGTCCTAGGGAGACATAACAGGAGGGATAAGGGCTGGGACTCCTGGAGACAAAACATGAGAGAAAAGTCAATAACAAGAAAAAAGTCCATGACACCATCACCGTTCATCAGTTAGGACATTCGCCAAGGCTGACCAATCAAGAAACTGCACAATCACCACAGCTCATTCCCTAGTCCCAAAACATGAGCATTAACTATAAAAATTCTGAAGTTGTTTTCATCAACACCAACCCATTCTGGACCCCTCAGCAAGGGAGCTGCACTGTTATCTGTCTTTGCATAAGCAAAGTCAGGCTGCTGCTGCTGGCAGGAGTTAGGCTGTTTCTTGAACCCTTGCAGCTTTGCTACCAGGAGCTGGCCTGTGTCTTAAATAAACTTCCCTTGGTTTGCTTTTTTTTTTTTTAATATATATTTTTATTGTTATTTATGTCTTTTACATTTTGTATTTCCCTTGGGTAGCCCACCACCAATTCACCCGTGATCCATCTCCATGGTCCCTTGTGTTCTTTTCTATTTCATTTTGTGTGCTTTTCCTCCCCCCCCCACGCCGATTGTCTCTCTCCTATTTGGTTTCCCTATAGTCCTGTTATAAGTGAAACCATTCGATATTTTTCTCTTTCTTTCTGGCTTATTTCACTGAGCATGAGCCCCTCTAATTTCATCCATGTCGCTGCAAATTGCATGTGTTTATCTTCTTTGAATATGACTAGTATTCCATTGTGTATATGTATCACATCTTCTTGATCCAATCATCTATTTTTGGACATCTGGGTTGCTTTCATACCTTTGCTATTGTGAACAGTGCTGCAATGAACATACGGGTGCGTGTATCCTTTCGGATTAGTGTTTTTGTGTTCTTTGGGTAAATTCCCAAAAGTGGGATTGCTGGGTCGTATGGGAGCTCCATGTTTAGCAGTTTGAGGAATCGCCATACAGCTTTCCATAGTGGACGCATGGTATCGCGTTCTACGGGAAATGTCATGGTACTCACGAATCCCAACAACGTAAGCCAACATACTCTGAGGAGAACTACATAATCTAACAAGACTCTCTGACTTGGATATCAAGAGTGATTAAATATTTCTAGGGAAATCATGATAATTTGCTTGGGTTTCAACCTAAACAGTAGTCAATCTGGAATGTTAAAGACAATAGAGAATTCCTATTCCCTATTCTGAGAGTGATAAATGAATTCTACACCTGGAAGATATTTTTATACCCTTTTAGAAAAGCGGAACAGCTTCCAAAACTAACCTTGAGAAACTTAAGATAAAGCTATGTCCAAGTTATATAAAACTATGCCATGAGAGATTATTAAAAATTGTGTTTAATTTGAAGAAAGAGCTACTTATACATTTAAATATCCATATGTATATACATATGGATGGTGAAGACAGGAAGAAAAAGAAAAACCTCAAATCTTGATTAGTTAAGATAAATGAAATGAAGCTTTGGTATCACTAATCACACATAAAATAAATGAATATGTTAAATGAGAATCAATTTATTTGTAGTATCTCCTAAATTCTTAAAAAATCTAAACAATTTGATTACATTTATAGATAGGACTTTTTAAATATATAGGTTAAAGAGATTATAGCAAGGTTGGAAAATATAACCTGCAAAGTTAACATACCAACATTCAATGAACAAGTAGATTTTGCAATTGAAAACATAATACATGCTACATTAGCATGAAAAACAAAATATTTGAGTATAAATTTAACAAGATATGTACATCTGTGTGAGAAAACTATATAACTGGTAAAAGAAATCAAAGAAATAGATTCTATATTCCATGAATATTACTCAGTTCTACAAAGAAATAAGCTTTCAACTAATGAAAAGCCATAGAAGAAACTTAAATGTGCATTACTAAATGAAAACAGTATGATTGCAGCTACATCACATTCTGGAAAAGGCAAAACTATAGACAGTGAAAAGATCAGTGGTTGTGTGTGAGAGTAGGGGGGTGGGCAGGGAGTGTGTGTGTGAACAGGTTGAGTATAAGGGATTTTTAGGGCAGTAAAACTACTCTGTATAATACTTGAATGGGAGACACATGTCATTCCATATTTTCCCAAGCCCATAGACTGAAGGACAATAAAAATGAACCCTAATGAAACCTATGGATTTTGGGTGAGAATAATGTGTCCATTTAGAGTCACAGATTGTAACAAATCTACCCTTTTGGTGGGGACACTGACATTAGGGAAGGCTATACATGTGTGGACACAGGAGACATATGGGAATTACACTGGTTAACAAGTTTTTACAAAAGTCATATCACTGAAATGAAATAAGCCATTTCCTATCAATTTGTATATGCTCAACATGAATATGACAGTCAAATTCTAATTTTGGCTCTAGAATTTTTTTTGTAATCTGCAATAAATTGATTTTACATCACAAAATGCATGCCAATCACTGGTCAACAAATTTTTACAAAAGTCATGTTACTGAAATAAAATTAGTCATTTCCTATCAATTTGTATGTGCTCAACACAATTAGGACAGTCAAATTCTAATTTTGGCTCTACTTTTTTTTTATAATCTGAAAAAAATGGATGTTTACACCGTGAAATGCATGCCAATAGTAATAGGCCTACAGTTAATACCTGTAAAAAATAAAGTCATAGACTACTTCTTAGATTTCTTCACTTGTCTCTTGTACAGCTGTTCAGGAGCATCTCTGGGGAGTGTCCAGCAGTAGTCAGCCAGCATTGTAGTGGACCATTTTCCCTGGTATCTTTGTTCCATTGGTGTGATATCTTGATGAAAACGTTCACCATGTTCATCACTAACCATACCATAGTTTTCCGGGAAGAAATCCAGATGGGAATGAAGGAAGTGGATCTTTAGAGACATATGGCAGCCAAGTTTCTGATACTGCATCAGCATGTCTTCTACTAGTTCCTTGTAGTTTTCTGCCCTAACATTCCCAAGAAAGTTTGGAGACACTAGGCAAAAAGCATTCCTTGCTTGTGTCGCATCACCCTGCAGCAAGTTGTTGAACAGGTCAACTCAATGCAGATGGAATGTTTGGGTAGACAATTCTTGACTTCTTTTGCTTTGTTATTCTGCCAGAAAGAGGAGGAACCAAGCAGAAGGAACAGTCTTTTATGTGGTTGCTTGGCTCTCTCCACACCATGGGGACTGTAAATGACATGGATGGTCTTTTGCCATTTAACCAATGTGAAAGCTGTGTTGTACATGGAGCACAGCATAGATGCAGGGTCCAATGCTTGTCTTGGTCACCAACCTTGCATCTGAAGTAAAGATGATAAGCCTTCTTCACTTAAGAAGTTTTACTTTTCTCTGGATGGCAAATGTCACTTCCCCACAAACAGAGCAGAAATTGTCCACACCATTAACGCACTTTCAAGGCATTACTGTTCTTTATTATGCCTAAATGGATAAAATAATAACAGTTCTATGGGAAGTAGCTTAAACTGTCTCGCACAAAGTCTGAAATATTTTCAATGTTCAACCTTTCCAACAGGGCTTTCTGCAGTGCACTGCTGACGTCAGCTTACTTCAGCAGCGGCCTGGCAGTAGTATTGCATTGCATCAGAAAATGATGCAATCAACTCTGGATAATGTGTGCATGATGGTATTATGCAATGCAATGCAATATTCCATCATTCTAGGCTGATTTAGGATGTTGTTGCAGTCCTACTGTATAAATTTACACGGTGAAACATAGAAAATGAATTACATGAAATATCTTCAAAACGAGAGCTAATAAAAAATTTTCAGGGTCATATTCATGCTCAACACACCAAGATACTACATATTAGGGCCTTTTTAAGTCAGTTATGATCTCACTGTTGACCATTGTTATCCATACCATCACTAATGTTGCTTTGAACCTAAAACTGTTCTAAAAAATAAAGTCTACTTAAAAGTTTTGCAGGCCATAAGAAAACAGTAATTATTTTTATGAAATGAAAATGCTGTGAAAGTTTTAAGATCTTACCTGTTAAACTGTCAGGAAAGTATCCAGAAATAGATATGATTCAGTAGTCAATAATTAAAAATAAGTATGTTTTACTTTGGTTTTCAGCACACTTTCTAATATTAGTGGTAATCAAGCTACTGCTAAGAAAAATCATTTAATACTCAGTCAGGGGCCTCCCTTGTGACCTAGGAGTTAAGTCCGAGCAGTATCATAGCTACAGACCTGAGTTCGATCCCAGGCAAGGGAGGTAACCCACACATAGCGCAGTAGACCTCTCCTGTCTCACCCGCTGCTCCCCTCAGCAGTGTATTTCAGTTAATTCACCTACTTCCCACTCTGTCTCTGGTGAATCCTCTCACCCCCTGCACCTCTGGCCTACACCCCACTTCTTCTACACAATGAGGAAAAAAAAAAACTCATACAATATAGGGTCAAAGACAAGTAGCCCCCCTGGGAGCTGCAGGGAAATGCAAATAGCACCAAAAGTTCTGTCTCACCTCTGACCACACTCCTTCCCTGGTGACTGGACAAGCAAAAATGATGAGTACAAACAAGATCAGTCTTGCAAGAGGAAGTTGTGCACAAAAAAGCTCACAGCCAGAGGGACGTGGAGGATGAAAGCCACTTGACATGGAAGGTATCTGCAGTATACTCTGGGGTGAAAATAATCATTTACCAAACAAGGGAATAGCATGAATTGATCTTAAACACACACCCTCACTTGCATCTGGAAAAATACAACCTAAAATATTCATGGACACAAAAGTGGAGAAACAATGAAGACTTTCACTGTTTTATATTCTTTAGTGTTGTTGAAATACATATGATTTTTTATCACTACTATGTAGCTTAAAAACAGACTAAAATTGCTATAAGGGCTTAGAAATATATTGAGAGGGAAGAAGAGGGGCACGTTCACCAACTTTTAATAAGGCCAGACCTTTATGACCTGGTCATTGCCCCCAACACTTTATCTAATTGTCTGGCAGAACACTGGGGACAGGGAAGACAGAAAAGATATTGGTGTAGATACCAGCAGTGATTAACTCATGACTTCATCGTAATTTCACTAAGAATCAGTTTTGTTATAGATTATTCATCTTGACAGTGTGACTCTTAGGGAGAATTAATGAAACTTTATATGTCAAGAATTCTTTAGAGGAAGAAGTAAATTGATATTTAAAGTATTGATACTTACGCAAATGAATATACAAACATCACTGTTCATTTTAGTCAGTGGGTTTATGCCTGAGCATGTATGGGTGGTGGTTTTACAGATTTCTTTGTAAACTAGTGAGTTCCTGGTTCTTAGGTGAAAACAGAAGGGACATCCCATCCAGCCAGGAATGGCCTTGAAGTGGTCTGTCCCCAGCAAATCCTCTAGCACTAGAATGGAAAGAGGGTTGACCTTCAATTTGTTGTAGGTGACTCAGAGGCTCATCATGGTTAAAATCTCTGCTGAGTTCCTCAGATCATCAAGTAGGGTCTAGAAAACTTGCTGCCTATGATGCTTATAAACTAGCCGGTGAGATGAGCAAGTAAGCCAGGCACTTGGGTGTCTGCAGACCAAGCGCCCAGAACCTGGCAGCAGGACCAGGGACCACAATGCCAACCAGGCAGCCTGAGCACGTAACCCCAAAAGAAGCTTGCCCTGGTCAGTCTCAAAAGGGCTTTTCTTTGCCAGATATGATCTTCCTCATTAAATACAACCAATGTGTAAGTGAATCCTTCAGCTTTGCTCACTGTTTAAATATAACAGAAGATAAGGTGTGATGGGAATTACTTTTTGTAATTAAGGAGGTTTCTGGCTTCAAGGAGTTTATGCTCTAATAGGGAATATAGACAGACTGAACTTTGCTTCAGCACAGCATTGCAGAGATTCAGAAAAAATTCAGCTGTAGCCTTGTGACTTACAGAACCAGACTTATAGTTAAAAAGTTTTGTTACATTCCTGTCCTTTAAAAAGAAATGTTGTTTAGGGGGGCCTCCCTGGTGGCGCAACAGGTTGAGCGCAGCACTATGAAGCTGTCCAGAGCAACTGCAGCATGAGTTCCATACCCGGCCAGGGAGATTCCCACATGGCGTGGCAGACTTCTGCCTTGCCCGCTGCTCCCCTCAGCAGTGTACTTCTGTCGATCTGCCTGTTCTGCTCCCCACTCTGTCTCCGGTGAATCTTCTCACCACCCCACACCTCTGGCCTACACCCCAGCTTGTATGCCTAAATAAATACATCTTTAAAAAAAAAAAAAGAAAGAAAGAAATGTTGTTTAGGTAAATCATTTAATCTCTCTAACTTTCATTTGCTTACTATTACAAAGGATTATTCTAGGAATTAAAGGACATAATCAATATGTAAAGTATTCAAGAATTATATTCTTAAAAATCTTACAGATATAAAAGCATTATCAAAAACTATGAAACTCAAGAAAAGTTAATTAGAAAAGAGAGTGTTTGAGTTATATGCACTGGCAGGGGCCACAGTGGGTGGGAAAAGAATGACATGCCAGGGGGGAGGGGGAGAAATGAAGTACAGAGAATTCAGACAGTCAGGGATGTATGGAGAACAGAAGACTCCCCACTAGTCTCTAAAAAAAACATTTGACATAAGTAGTTAAGTATGCAGCTGGCAGGTTAGCAAATTAATGTAGCAGCCATCAGTGTTCAACTGAGGCGGTGAACTTTGACAGATTATAAGAAACACTGAATGTTTAAAGGTTGTTTATTGCATGTGTAGACAGTATGTTAGTGAAACACAAGGAATCCGTGGGATAGGCATTGAAGAATGCTTGGAGATGACATAGTCACTATTTTCCACATTTACTTGACACTCAACACTGATCTACATAGTGGGAACGAAACTATAAATAAGACAGAGTGATTGTCTTCACATTGCTTCCATTCTGGTGAAACATCAACAAAAAACAATGCAACATTAAAATGAATACATACTAATCATAACAGAATACCTAGTACATACAGATAATAATAGATCAAATAAAGAAGAAGAAACCTTGCAAAGGGAAATAGGAATATTTTTCTTCCAGATGCAATACACAACAAGACAAATTAGGTTACTTGTTATCAATTATTCATTTCTGATTTAGTTTTAATGAAAGCATAATTGAGGCAATGACTATGATAAACCTGTATTAGAAAAATTCTTATTGATGTCTGCACATACTTTTAAACTCAGCTCTTTCAAATGGACATATCCTTTGAAAACAATATCACAACTGCTGACCCACTGAATATGGCACCCTAACAGGAAATAATACTTAAATAGAACTTAAAATCTATAATGCTCAATCCTCTCAAGCTGTGCAATGTAGGCCTGCAAAGAATAAGTCTTTTCTCTTCCATGCACTAGATGAAGAATGTTCTGCAATAGGACACTCAATGGTTTTATCAACAATAGACTCCATTCAAAAGCAGAGGAATCTGACAGAAAAGATGTTTGAGAAGTGGGATTTGAAGGATTTCATATATTCCCCTTTCCATTTCTTTCCACTTAAAGACAATTCGAATAGATGTTTCCACCCTATCAGACCAGATCGTATTGAGCTTTTAACCTTCACAGAGAGTTAAACAGCAATCTCATTGTGTAGGAAGCTTCCTGCTGAGGACTACTAGCAACTTAAAATTCTTTCACAAGTGGAAAGATGAAAGTTCTTGGCAAATTTCATCAAGAAGAGTCAAACACTAGATTTCTGAGTCTTTAAGACAGAATTATATTACAATTTCAATAAATTCTCTACATGCACTGCTAATATTGAGATTCTAGTTATTCAAGTGATGCAAAAATGTAATTCAAATGGATACTAATTACTTTCACCCAATGTACCTAATGAACCACAGAGTCTATAAACACACAAATGAAAAATACTTCACCTCATTTATTCATCGACTCAGTTTTGGAGATTTGGTAAAATGAGTTAACTGTAGACACAGTTGGTCTTTATTAATGATGAGGGGGAAAACTAACCTCTGTGTAAAATTTTTCGTTTACAAGATATTTTCATAGACATTTCTTTCACTGTCACAACCCTAAGAAGCAATAAAGGATTCATAGATATTACTCCCACTTTACAAATGAGAAAGCAAGTTGAGTAACATAAAATAGCTCATCTAATATCATATACTCAGTAAATGGCAAAGACAGGGATAACACCCACTTGTTTACATTTTACACAGCCTGGAAGACGTCTTAGAACTCTAAGCCAGTACTACTACTGTGTGGATTGCTACCGCACACCACCATTTCCTTAGAACACTATCTCTCAGGCAGAGAGCTAAGGTACTTGCTAGATATCATCAGAAAATCCAGATAAACACATTAGCTGTCATACTGCAGAAACATTTTACAAGGGTAAGGAGTCACTATACTACCTGAGTTCAGCACCTTTGGTTTATAATCTAATCTCTCAATAGCTTTTCTTTAATTTCTGAAACTTTTTAACAAAAGAAGACAAATATTAACTTCTATGGAAGATGTAGTATGTGTACTTAAATATTTATTACTGAGTGGAAACAGGGATTAATTGTAAATAGGCACAAGGGAGTTTGGAGGAGGGATGGAAATGTTTTGAATCTGGATTTTAATGAAGATTGCACAACACTATTTTTACCAAGATCAGTGGATTGCACACTTACAGTGAGAATTTCAGGTTACATAAATAAAACTGTTTTAAAAAGAGAGAATAAGAAAGAATGGGGGGAATGCATGTTACTGCTAAACATGAATAAGTATGAATATATTAAAATAAATAAAATAACATTGGATTTGGAGGGAATGAGAATAGAAATTCAGTGAATCTGAACTTAAGGGAATGAACATTGAACCTAATGAAAGATCTTAAGCTTCTCACTACAGGAATTAACAGCCAAAGATGGCATCAGAGAATGTACCTTGTCTTGTTCTCGGGAAAATAACCTGAAAGGTAACCTAAGCCATACCATACCCACAGAGTTCTGTGGCTTAGGGTGCAACTAGAACACCTCTTGGATTAGACCAGCATAGACCACACCTGAAGTAACATTAAATAATAATAATAATAATAATAATAACTCTCCATTAAACAAAAGGTCAGAGGAGAGAAACTCCAGAAAATTGTAGCCTGGCAGGAGGTTACCTTGCAAACCCTGGCTCTGATACCTGGCTGGTGGTCCTGAGGAGGGTGAGCCCAGTGGTGTGGAGGGACAAACTACTAACTGATGGGAGACAGGTGCAGAGGAGGGTGGGAGGCAAGGGTGGCTCCCAGCAGGCTGGGTTCCCAGGAGAGGGGACAGGGATAGTGTACTAATATGCATTCTGCTTCTGCCACCCCTCAGGACTAGTACTGACATTGTGAAGCTGACAGGCAGTATACAGTCTGTGAGACTTGGGTCTGGAGCTTCAGAGAGCAGAGATATATTCTGTGCCACAGGCACAAGCCAAACCCATCACCCAATTCCCACAAGCTTCTGGACCTCTCCAGGCACCTCCCCAACCCTTGACTCAGCAACAAGATCAGGTCTCCAGACCTATGGAAGCCCAGAGAGAACACGTATCTAAAATCACTTAAAGCTTTTTAAAAACCCAGCACCACCTGCTGGAAAAGTAGAAGTACTGCAAATGTCTAAGCTACTGCTATAGTTAATTTAAAAAAGAGAAATAAGCAGCAAAATGAGCATTGGAAAAATACAATTCATGGCACCTTAACACCTCAAAAGAATATGTCATCACAAAGAGTGAACAGCTGCCCAGAATCAACCACAAAGACATGAGAAAATATATGCTGTCAGATGCAGAGTTCAAAATTGCCATGATAAAGAAATTCAAGGAACTAGAAGAAAACTTAGAAAAACAAGTGACCTGAAAAATAAAATTAATGAACAGAAAATATTGAAGCTTTAAATAAGAAAATTACAGTGATGCAGGAGTAAAGAAAGATCAATAGAGGAGATACAAATTTCTGGGTAAAGCAATGAAAGCAAAATAGACCAAATGGAATGTCAAATCAGTGACCTCAAAGATGATTACACAGAAAGGTGAAAAGAAGAAGAAAAGTGAAAGAAGAAGAAAAGTATGAGAAAAAGAAGAAAAAGGAACACTTTTATAATTATCCAGCTCCACTAAGAAAGGTAATATAAAGATAATAGGTATTCTGGAAGAGGAAGTGGAAGAGAAGAGAACAGAGATCTTATTAAAGACATAACAGAGGACAAATCCCCAAACCTGCAGTAGGAACTAAATATACAAATCCATTAAGCTAAAGGATCGCCTGGTTAGTAAAGAGACTGCACCAAGACAAATAGCTGTAAAATCTTCAAAAGTTCAAGACAAAGAAAGAATATTGAAGGTGGCTAGGGAAAAAAGGTACTTCCATCAGGGGTGTGTGTGTGTGGGGGGGGGGTCACTATGTAGGTCTTTAGAAGAACTTTGACTTCTGTTTGAGTAAGATAGGAAAATCCTGAGTAAGAAAGGAAAGTTTTGAGCAAAGGAATAACACGAACTAGTTTATATTTTCACAAAATCATTCCGCTTTGTTGAAAATAGATTAAAAGAAGGCAAATGTACAAGCACCACGACCAGTGAGGAGGCTATGAGAAGATAATGCAGGAGGGAAGTGATAAAGGAATGGCTCAGGGTCAGAGCCATGCATGTGAGCATGGAGACAGTATATTTTAGAGGAAGACCCAAGAGAATTATCTTTCATATTAAATCAGATAGTAAGAGAAAGAGAGGAGACAGACACAATCCGATGATTTTTAACTGAGCAAATAAAAGAATGGCAAAGATTGCAGGGGAAGGAGGTTTCTGGGTGCAAGTTAGTGGATTTTAAGGGTAATAGAATATCATGAGTTCAGTTTTGGATTTGTTAAGCTTGAGGTTACTGTGAGACAATCAAGTGAATATGTATAGTAGGTAGCATCGACCAGAAATGGCATGTAAGTGAAAGTTTGGACGGACGGACAGATGGATGGATGGATGGATGGATGGGAGTGTTTATAAGGCGATGACACTATATAAGATCACTCAGGCAGGGAGTATAAGTAGAGAACAAAACAAATGCCAGGACTGAGTCCTGCACACTCCAGGTAGAATTTGAGGCACTGAGGAACCAGTAAAGGAGAACAAGATGCATCTAAATATAGATGTGACCAGTGTGTCATGTGAAGCCAGGTGAGAAGGGTAATGCATCTTCCACTTGGTTCTTTGGGATCAATCCCTTTCAGATATCCCTCTTAGGATACTTCCTCTTAGATTCTAGATCCCAAATTGTAAGTAGCACAGGCCACATAGAGAAGACACGTGTAGGAATTCTGTGGACAACCACAGGGAAACCTGTTCTCAAATCATTATGGAAAGATGTACAAGGAGTTACCCCGTCCCTGGCATTTCATGCATAACTTGCTATTTGAGTCTTCTAAGTGGAGACCCCAGAATCCGGCGCTCCCCATCAGAATTTACAAAGATAATAAAAGAGTTCCCACTTTTTGCCACTAAATTTTAGGAATGGTTTATTAAGCAGAAACAAAAACAGAAATTAAGTCAAGTGTTTTTATTACATTATCTCATTTAATCTTCAGAAGTATCTATTAACTGGTTATCATTGGTTTCTACATTTTACATTAGAAACTGAAACTTAAGAACTGTCAGTCCAGTTAATAAATGGTAGAGCCACAACTCAACCAAACCTAAAGAAGCAGAAATTGTAACAGCAGTATTGTGATACATCACTCTGAGTAGAAACTCTGTGAAGCACTGAGTAAATATGAAATAAATATATGAAATTACCCCTGTCTGGGAGACTTCTGTAAACAAAATAAGGAGTCAAGACACATATTTACAGCAACCACTCTCTTCTCAAAATCTTTAATTCAACAACCTGGCAAATGGTGCGTTCATTCATTAATCAAGTATTCAATAAATGGCCACTGGATGCCTAACATTGTATTAATCAGAAAACCAGCCAACGATAAAGGCAGAGAGAACAATGAGTGGGGAAATGAGAGAGAGGGCACGTTTATAATCACCCATTTGTATCCTATTCTAGGAATAAGATGAGTAAAATACCTTGCTAATAAGAGAAAAAACATTGGACCAAAGATTTGTGAAAATGGTTCATCAAAGTGCTATACAGACTCATACACAGAAAAACAGACTCTAAAAGATTGCATAAGGAATGGAAGAAGTGAGTGAAATAGGTACATGTGTTTCTAGATGGGAAAGAAATCCAGAGAAGAGGGATCATAGAATTGTTTCAGGGAAAAATAAATTCAAATTGGCATGAACTATCTGACATTAGAAGTTATTCATGTTTACATGCATAGATGTAAGGTTCTGCTGCATTAAAAATATTATCTATGAGATCTAGTAAGACTATCTATGGGGAAGAAGGGTTTTGTCATAGTGCAGGTCATCGGATGGCTTTTTTAAAAAGATTTATTTTATTTATTTATGCACATAAGAGCTGGGGTGTAGCCAGAGGTGTGGGGGATGAGAGGATTCACCAGAGACAGAGTGGGGAGCAGAACAGGTGGACCTACTGAAATACACTGCTGAGGGGAGCAGCGGACGAGACAGGAGAGATCTGCTGCACCGCCATGTGGGAAGCTCCTTGGCCGGGCATCAAACTCGCTGCAGTGGCTCTGGATAGCTTCATAGTGCTGAGACTTAACCCCTGCACCACCAGGGAGGCCCCACAGGATGGCTTTTTAAGAGGCTGAAAATATTTCTCTCTTCTATGTCAAATTGCTCATATTTACTTTTTTTAATCTGAGAAAATATATCAAAATTCTAAGAAAAGGGCTATATGAGATCATCAGTTTCAAGATTTAATTCAAGCTCTCATTTTGCCCAGTGAACATCATGGGGGACTTTGGTGTTCGATCAGAATGTGTTTACCATTACTTGTATTTTCTCTCAAGACACTAATGATCTTAATTAATGGAGACAGAAGTGTGTGTGTGTGTGTGTGTGTGTGTGTGTGTGTGTGTGTGTGTGTGTGTGTTTCTTTATTGTAATGATATGTAGCAGAAATTAGATCTTTGCAACTCCATTTTTCATCTTTAAAATGAAAATAAGGGGCCTCCCTGGTGGTGCAACGAGTTAAGTGTCAGTACTATGAAGCTATCTGCAGCCACTGCAGCACAAGTTCAATCCCTGGCCAGGGAGCTTCCCACATGGTGCAGCAGACCTCTCCTGCCTCTCCTGCTGCTCCCCTCAGCAGTGTACTTCAGTAGATGCACTTGTTCTGCTCCCCACTCTGTCTCTGGTGAATCCTCTCACCACTCCACACACACCTCTGGCCTACACCCCAGTTCTTATATGCATAAATAAATCTTTTTAAAAATGTAAATGGATATACTGTGTTTGCTACAATATTGCCATTAAAAATATGATTCCAATTTTATATAGTAAAAACTTAATTACTTTAAACACTTTTATTCAAAGAAACTAAGCTACTCACAAAGGTATTCATTAATCCATGTATCTCCAAGATACTGCATCTTTATTTAGCTGAACATTTGGTTCATGAAAATTAAGTCTTGTTGGCTTGAGATTTTAGCATTGCTGCATTATTTGAAAATAAGCAGACGGTTTGTAAACAGGGGGGTTAAAAAAAATTAGAAATCTAAACTCCTAGCTGATGAAGGCACGCCAACCAGCATATGGAAGGATCAGTGTTGAGTCTAGTTTTAATTGATTTGGTTTATACTTGCAGTGACTAGGGAGGTGGGAGAGTTTACAGTATAAGTGAATGTGCAAAATAGCTAAGATCATGCTTATCTCTCTAAGCTACATATCTATTAAGATCAGTTTCTTCTACCCTATGCCCCAAGAAATAGGAAGAGTAAACATTTCATAATTTTCATACAAATAACATTAGTAAAAAATGATAAATTCACAAATTCATGATCACTGTTATTGATTAAATGTAACTGATATCAACATTAGCCAGAAAACGTTGACAATTGGGACCACAGCTTAAAAAATATTCTGCTATAATGCACTAAATAAAACAAAATAAACTTTTGGACCATGACACCAATTAGTGATGTCCAGAAGGGAAGGGGAGGAGGAGTAGGTCAGTCAGGAAAAGGGGACATTGGCATGAAGGGTAGATTAGGACTTTCAGTAGGTAGTGAACTTAATGTCGCGTATACACAAGTTGAACACCTGAAGCCTTTTATAGTGTTATAATCTAATGTTACCTAATTAAAAAAAATAAGAATAAACAGTCTGTTCGCTGTTCTGTGTACCTTTTTTTCCATAGTGTTCTCCCACCTTGGAATGCCTGACATTCATTTATAAAATATTTCTTAGGTTCCTATTACTTGCCAGACTTTTGGGAGTCAAAACCAAATCAGATAAAGTTCCCTTCCCAAACAACTCAGAATTAAATAAAATACAAAAGGTAGGAAAATAAAGTACATAAATGCACCCAGAATCCATATATGTACATATATACATATATATGATATAAGATTGTATAAGAAAACAATGGAGTATAAACAAGAAACAACTTTTACCTGGGTGAGATATCAGGGAGGACTTCACAAATGAAGGGATTTCCAAGTACAGTTGGGTAAGGAGTATGAAACTAGGAACAGTTCCAGGGAAGGCCAGGAGGGACCCACAACCCAGGCTGCTTCCTTAATAATAGCCATTGCTAGGGGATGATAGACAGATGATAGAGATAGATAGATAGATAGATAGATAGATAGATAGATAGATAGATAGATAGATAGATACAAGATAGGTGGGTGGATAAATGGATGGTTGGATGATAGATGTTAAATAGAATATCTTTTATATTGATTATGAGTTAATAAAATTCATGTCAAGTAGATGTTTATGTATGATGCATGAATATATATGATAAACAATATATCCACCAATAAATGCCTATCTGTAGAGACATACAAAAACTTTGTATCCTCTAGATCAACGTAGCTATTCTACCTGACTCTGGAATAGTATTTATTACACATGCCTTCCTTGGCCCTCCATTTCTGACTTGATTCACAGATTTGTTTTTAAAAATGTTTACTCAGTGTGCTATCACATTTGAGAGCAAAAAAGTACTCTGAAAATATTTTAAATTTAAAATTGTAATCATGTTTTCATTAAGTCATTTACACAGAAATTTAATTTTTTTGAAAGCACACTACCCTATTGTTTTCTAATAGGTAGAGAGAAATGCACTTACTTTAAATACTCTCATGCCACCTTGTGGTTCACTTCCATATGACAGCCCACTGAGAAATTGCTTTTATTTTATTGCAGAAAAATTTTAAATACTTTACTAAGGTAACTGTCCAACAACTATTTATTGAGCATTATATCAGAATTAGAAATATTGGTGGTGAACAGGTTTACAAAAATAAATAATAAATGGGATTTCTTAGGGGGGTTAATTTCTGCTATGAGTTTTGAGGGAGGGACTATAACGATGAGTATAAATAGGGTTACAGTACCTTTAGTCGAAGTCGAAATCGTATCCGATGATCATCATTTGCGTCTACCTGAAACAAAATCCGTGTGAGGTGATCAGTGAAAGATAAAATCCGTGTGAGGTGACCAGTGAAAGATAAAATCTGTTTGGGAAAGCTAGCAAGGTGTACAGAGGACAAAAGGGTATTACAATTAATTATTTGCTCTGCTTTAATTTATTTGCCAGTGTTCTGGAATTTCACAACAATGGTATTACCATGGTATGAGGAAGATAATTTATCTTCACTCCAGGCTGCGGACATATGATGGCACACAGGAATGGCCACTGATCTCCTGTCCCTCCTCTCTTAATGGCCCTTAGGAAAGCACCTTCTTTTGGAAGGAAGTGAAGTAATAAACTCCTTGGGAATAGGCTGTTTTGGATCATAATGTGTTTTTACTAAATGACTTCACTGTGGAAGAAAACAGTTGCCTTGAGCTTGGGAAAATTCATAATGAATGGTTAGAAAATGGCCTCACAGGAACCCACAATTAAATACGCAGGTTCTGACAAGGGCACCTGATAAGCAACTCCAGGAAATAGATAATGAATATCTGCTGAACAATCTATGACATTACCCAAGTTATGACAATTCTTGAAATGAAAAACATTTATTTACTTCACATAGGCTCTTTGTCAGTTTTGTTACAGCAAAAATATTATGAATGATATTTCAAAAGGAATAAAAACATTTCAATTAGAAAACACTTCCTAGGGACTGATCATTATTTGAGGAAATTAAGTTACACTGACCACCTCTCATGCAACTGTCAAGAGATTAAGAATCTAAAATTGATTATTTTGAGACAAATGGTCTTTTCCAATGTTTGGTCAAGTTGTGTAATTTACATTTTAAAGGAAAAAGAACACACTGGTCTCGTGTCATAAGTAATGGTGTCACAAGCAGGACTCAATTCACATGGAATTGAGTGTGTTTTCTTTTCTGTGTTCCCCATCCTCTTCTCTCTTGCCCCAAAATAATTGCAAACTACTTCAAAGCTGATCCTGCCCTTTCAGTACAATAACATGCATTTGGTCAGCTGCTGGGTCCTTTCCCCACTTCAGTAGTTGTACTTTATAGTAGCTTTTGGCTTAGCACTCGTTAGATCAGGGTTTTCTTTTTTTCTTTTAGATTTATTCATTTATGCACACAAGAGCTGGGGTGTAGGCCAGAGATATGGGGCGGGGGTGTGAGAGGATTCACCAGAGACAAAGTGGGGAGCAGAACAGGCAGATCTACTGAAATACACTGCTGAGGGGAGCAGCAGGAGAGACAGAAGAGGTCTGCTGTGCCATGTGGGTCAGCTCCCTAGCTGGGTATCGAACTCAGAACTCATGCTGCAGTGGCTGCCGATAGCTTCATAGTACTGAGACTTAACCCCTTACGCCAACAGGGAGGCCCACGGCAGTGTTTTCAGTGGTGCCCCTTGAAGACATTGGGAAGAAACAATCAGTCACTGTTACCAGAGCCCTGCCCACACATGGCAGTGCATTTAGCATTCCTGGGGATTGAACACCCACTACCAGCATTGCTTACTAGATATTAACTATAAAACACAGCAATTTTATAAACATTTTCAGATACTCCCCGGAGGGTTAAAGCATCTAGGTGAGTATATAGACTCAAGAGAAATACCTGCTCATTTATTTAAAAAGTGTTCACTAATTAATCACCTGCAATTATCAATATAAATCCAATAATGTATTAGGGGAATCCCACTATCTAATTGGGGAGACAAAACAAACACAAAACACAATTGAATTTATGTTATTGTACCTAATATACCTAATATAAAATTAGGTATAAAATATATCTAATATAAAACAAAAAAAGGAAATGACTAGGAGAGTTGAAAGTGGCTATAAAGAGGAGGGGGGGGAAATTACCTTAGTTTTAAAGGGAGACTAAGAGGTGTTTTTTTTTTTTTTAAAGGTTTATCTTTTATTTTTACATACAAGCTGGGGTACAGGCCAGAGGCGTGGGGCGGCGAGAGGGTTCACCAGAGCCAGAGCAGGGAGCAGAACAGGCAGATCAGAAATACACTGCTGAGGGGAGCAGCGGGCGAGGCAGGAGAGGTCTGCCGCGCCATGCGGGACTCTCCCCGGCCCGGCGCCAAACCCGCGCCACCGCTGCCGACAACTCCACAGCGCAGCGCCCAACTGCTGCGCCAGTGGGGAGGCCCAAGACTAAGAGGTTTTGAAGGAATTCCAGGAGAAGAGAAGAAGAACATTCTATTGGTGGAAATAGGCTGTGCAAAATCTGGAGATTATGGAAGAAAATGAGGACTAGTGAGTTTCAGTCTTTCATGACTGAAACGATGGGGTTTTGAGAAAATAAGATTGAAGAGAAAGGTGGGTAGATAGCAGGAGAAGGAGAGTGGAACTGGAAAGGGGGGGATGGAAAAAGCCAAATTTAATCTCCTGTGGCGTCTGAACAATTTCCTGCTCCCCTGACTTCACAGTCTCCTTGGGACTCTCCATGACTCTCCTACCACCCACCATGACTTCTGTGTGAGTAACCACCAAACTCTGGCCAGTCTGACTCTCTCCCCACATCTGTGTTACATTCTCAACTCACTGCTGCCTGTCCTCCTAGCAGTTCTGTCCAAACTGCACAGACTTCAAAAGTCTACAATGAACTCTTCATCTTTTCGTGCAAACTAGATATTGGCTTCTCGCACTAGTTCAATCTCAAAGTCACTTTGACTTCTTCCTTTGAGATTTCTCTACTGCCATGAAATCAAATCAGTTTATATTCTCTACTCTCACTTCCTACGATCTCTTTCATAAATGCTCCTACAGACATTCTAACTGCCCTAATCCAGAGCCTGGTCCCTGGGCTACTGCACCCCCCAGCCCCTGCTCTCCAGCCCTTCCAGCATTCCTGCACTCACCATCAGACATCTAACTTAGGGCACTGGTTGCTTGGGTCTCCTACTCAAAACCTTAGGCTCCAATGACAGAAAAAAAGAAAAGTCTGCTTTGCATGATTTCCAAGACCTCCCACAATCCGCCCCCCCCCACCCCACTCCTTTATCCCATCTAGCCACAGTCCTAAACTTTCAATGACATCTAACTGGCAATAACACTGTTGGTGGACTGTAAACAAACATCCAGAGCTTTCTATACACTGACACTAAAAGAAGAGTGCAGGGCCTTAGCTACAAGGTTTCCCCAGTACTTGATGGTGACAGAAGAGAAAACGGGTCACGAAGCCCACTCATGGGGAGGAGGAACAAATGTTCATTATGAGGTGGCAGGAGACACACAGGTAGTCACAGCGGCTACATCGAGTGGCAGCAGCCTCACCCCTCCAACCTCTACTCCCGGCTCCCTCCGGGCAGTAGCCTCAAGTCCACTGAAAGGCCTGAGAGCTCCACCCCCTCAGGTACCCGATTAGCTTTAATATGATTTGTACACAAAGCAGGCACAGGGCCAAGTTTAGGCCAAGTTTCCAGACGTGTGATTCATACATGGGAACTATACATCCAGGTTGCAGTAGTACGTACTGCTTCTGCACATGCGCACAGCATCTCAAGGCTACGCGTTTTCTACTGGGCCACCTGGGCCTGAAGGTCCTGATGCAAAACAGTCTGAGAAACTCTGAGAGAATTCTGTTTTCCGCAGGCCCTACGAGAAGCTTCATAAGAATTTTTCACTTCACCTTTACTAAATCTCATGAGTAGGCCCTTTTCATTCCCGTTTTTGCAGGTTTAGAGATTAACTTGGCCACGTTTTCTCAGGTAGCAAATAGCAGAGGCAGAATTTGACTTGGAAGTTATTTTGATGACTCAATGGCATGCTGTACTTCTGATCATCTCTTCTCCAGCGTGCTCTCCCTCCCCTCTCTCTCCCTCCTCTTCTCCTCTCCCCCCACCCCCACTCTATTTACTGAAACAAACATTATTATATCACATAAAATGCCTGGATTTTTCCCCACTGAAATTCAGCCCACCTGCCAAGCTCACTTTGCCCACAAACACTTCCTCCCCACTGAAGTCAAGGTCACTCACACTCCTGCCAGGCCAGTGGTGTCCAGCCTCGGCTGCACATCACCTGCGGAGGGGACCTGAAAGACTCGGTTTTGGGGAGCCACCCACCTGGGAGGAGTTTGAAACCTCTCAAGGTGACTCAAGGGCCTCCCTGGTGGCGCAGTGGTTGAGCGCTGCGCTGTGGACCTGTCGGCAACACGCGATGCGAGTTCGACACCCAGCGGGGAGATTCCCACATGGTGCGGCAGACCTCTCCTGCCTCGCCCACTGCTCCCCTCAGCAGTGTACTTCTGATCTGCCTGTTCTGCTCTCCACTCTCTCTAGTGAGCCCTCTCACCGCCCCGCGCCTCTGGCCTGTACCCCAGCTTGTATGTATAAATAAATAAATCTTTAAAAAAAAAAGGTGACTCAAGGGTGCAGTTCAGGTCTGACATGCTGTTCTACCACCCACAGCTCTTCTGGCCATTGGAGCCCCAGGCTTCAGCGTGGATTTGGAGATCAGTTATTTTATCTGCAAATGAGTGTGTTGAGCATAATCAGTGAGCTTCAAACATTGTTTGGCAAAATACTTTGAAATCATTTGGTGACACACACCCCAAAAAATGTAAAAAAAGTTGAAATGGAGGAGGAAAATATCAAGTCACACTCATTTGCCTTCTTCCCCCATCACATCTGTAGGGTCCCTGAGAAAATATATGAAACCTCTACAAAGCCAATATATCCTAACTATGCTGAGTTGTATTAGTTCCTCTGACTGTCTGATATTCTGGGGATGATGGGTAAGTTAATGATAAAGGTCTATATGATAGTTGTATTACTGAACTACTTCTGCCCCCAAAATGCCTGCCTGTCTAATAGTTTATATTTCATAGGGAACCATAGCCATCACATAAAAAATTTCAAAGGAAATTATAGTCATCATATATAAAAATTGGTATTTTCAAATGACCTAGAAAGAGCATCAATGTACCAAACATCTTCAGTATTTCAAACTCACAACCACCTCTGTGGACAAACACTAGCCTAATACTCTTCCAGTGAAGAAATTGAGGGTTGAGGGGTTAAGTGATGAACCTGGGGAGCTGAGGTGCAATTTCGTGCCACATTTCCAACTTCTAATCCAGTTTATTCTATTTTTTTATAAATATTTCATGAGCCTCTTTTTCACCGGTCACCGTGGGCTTATAAACACTTCCAATAATAAGTAGCAGCGAGCTGTCTCCAAGTTATTCAGAACCAAAGTTCAGCCAAAATTTAGTACAACAGACATTTCACAATACATTGCCAGGGATCACCATGGGGCAAAAACAAACAATAGAGTTTTGCATTCCCGTGAGGTAAAATGTACTGGAGAGAGCTTTTAAGTGACAAATATAAAATTAAATTCTTGGTTTAAAAAAAAGTGACATATTGAGCTTGAATTTCAACTATCAAGTAGTAAAAATCAAGAAGAAATCAATGAAGAAAACTGTTATTTCAAAACAGTTCAAATTGTAAATAAAGGAAGAATTTTAAAAAATATTCTGACATGGGTGTCTGTTTTCTAAGAAAGCGCAGCTGACCACAACTCATTTTTATTCCTATTTTAATTTCTTCTCTTTTCCCAACAGATCATTTTCCTTGCTGTATAAAGATGAGTGCAGAAGTCTCCCATATTAAACTCTCACCAGAACACAGAGAATAAAAGAGACCTGGTAGTGAAGGAAGCTTAGCTGAATAATCCATCGGGGGAGTGTCATTGCTGAGTCAAGTCATCACACGTGGAGAAGACACGTCCATCCACAGGAACAGGCCCTTTCAGTTGAAAATTTCTCATTACCTGTGCCAACAATCCTTAAAATTTGAAAGGCACACAATGCCCTAGAAATTACAGAGTAAATGTTTTGTTTTTCATCAGGAGCCAAATAAAAAGAAATCAATAGCAATGGAACTGAATCATTGAAGTCTTATTTGGAAGAACTTGGTACACTACTAAACTTCCCATTCTTCAATGAAAGACATCTACTCTCAATTTTTTTTTTTATTGAGGTTACATTGATTTACAGCTTTGATTGTGTTTTGAAGGTATAGGACCTCCCCGTTCAGGTGTTGATACCACAACACAACCACCAACAAAATGGCCATTGGTCTCCACCATAATCCATTATGCCCCCTTTCTACTTTGCAGCCTCAGTTCTGTGGTTCAATTTCTACAGTTTGTTATTGGTTTGACTTTATCTCATGCTTTGACTTGTTTCTCTCTTGTCCACAAATAAGTGACACCATCTAATACTTGTCTTTCTCCTTCTATCATATTTGCTTAGCATAATCCCTTCCAGTTCCGTCCATGTTGTCACAAATGGTGAGAGATTTTTGGTTTTTTTTTTTTTTTTTTTTTTTTTTTTTTTTTTTTTTTTTTTTTTTTTTTTTTTTTTTTTTTTTTTTTTTTTTTTTTTTTTTTTTTTTTTTTTTTTTTTTTTTTTTTTTTTTTTTTTTTTTTTTTTTTTTTTTTTTTTAGTGGCTGGGGAGTATTCCCTTTGCTTTTTGGGAGACTTTTGATTACTGTTTCAAATTCCTTCTTGTTATTGGTCAGTTCAGATTTTCTATTTCCTGGTTCAATTTCACATGGTTGTATATTTCTAAGAATTTGCCAACCTTTTGTAGGTTATTCAACTTACTAGCAAACAAAAATGTTTATAGTAAGTAACCTCTTATGATCCTCTGAATTTCTGAGATGTTTGTTGTTACTTCTCTTTCATTTCTGATCCTAATCGTTTCAGTGTTCTCCCATTTTTTCCCTGTGAGCCGAGCTAGGGGTTTGTCTTTTTTGTAAGATTTTTTCAAAGAAACAACTTTTGGTTTCATTAATCTATTGAACTGTCTTTTCTTATTTTTATTTCATTTATATCTACTCTAAAATTTATTATTTCCTTCCACTGGCTTTCATCTTTTTATAATCCATTAAGGTGAGAGACAAGATTATTTATTTGAGGTCTTATTTCTTGTTGTGGACCCCTATTGCTATACACTTCTTAGTATGGCTTTTGGCATGCCCCTTAAGTTCTCGCAGAGTTGTGTGCCCATTATAATTTTTCTGAAGGTATTTTTTTAGTTCTTCTTTGATTTCCTCATTAATCTAGAAGTCACTCAGTAGTGTATTTCTTGGTGTCCACATATTAGAGGTTTTACTTGCTCTCTTTTCATAGTTCTGTTCTAATTTAATACCTCTGTGGTCAGAAAAATGCTTGGTATGATTTCAATATTCATGAATTTAGTGATATGTGAGCTTGGGAAAAATATTCAGCTTTGGGGGATACAGTGCCCTATAAATGTCGATTAAGCCCCTGTGCCCTAATTCCTTGTATAAGGCTATTGGGTCCATTGGTAAAAGTGGTGTGTTGAAGTTCCCAGGCACGAATGTTTTTCTATCAGTCTGTTTTTGGATTTGATAGTAATTGCCTTATATATATTTTGATGCTCCTTTGTTTGGTGAGTATATATTGATGTTACATCTTCCTGCCATATTGTTTCCTTAATCATTTATATATTGTCCAATTTTGTCTCTTTTTAACTTTTTTCACAGAAAATTTATTTTATCTGACGTATGTATGACCGTCCCTGCCTTCCTTTGGGCCCCATTTGCTTGTAGGATCATTTCCCAACCCTTTTACTCTAATCCTATGTTTATCTTTGGAGCTCAGGTGTGTTTCCTGAAGACAGTAGAACATTGGATTCTGTTTTCTTATCCAACTAGCCACTGTGTGCTTTTGAATTGGTGGGTTCATCCACTTACATTTAGAATGATTATTGATACATGAAAGTCAGCTGTCTGCATTTTGTCCTTAATTTTTTGGCACTAACTATTTCCTTGTTCAGTTCATGGTAGATATTCTTCTCTTTAATTTAGATTTAAAGCCTCCTTTCATCATTTCTTAGAGGGGGGTGTGTGTTGGCTGACTCCTGAGAAGTCCTTTATTTCTCTCTCATTCCTGAAGGACACTCTTGCAGGATAGGTTATTGTTGGCTGGCAGTTTTGATCTTGAAGTATTTTGATCATGCCATTCCCTTCTCCCCTTTCCCTTTGTCTTCAGAAAGTCAGATGAAAGCCTGATTGGCATTCTTTGACAGGTTATCTGTTTCTTCCCCTCACCCAGTTTCAATATTCTTTCTCTGCCTCAATCTCTTGCAAGTTTCATGCTCTGTGTCTTGACATAGGTTTCAATATAATTAGGTAAACAGATGGTCTTCCAGCTTCATAGACTTGTGTCTTTAGTTCCTTCTCCAGGTTTGGGAAATTTTCCTATTTTATTTCTTCTCTGTTTCCTTTGCTGTCTTTTCTCCTTCTGGTAAATTCATCATTCTTAAAATATCTTTATGAAGTCAGATAGTTCTCAGAGTGTTTCTTCATTTTTTTTCTTTATTTTTTCCTTCTTCCACCTGAATTCCCTGTGTATTATGATCTTCGATGGGACAGATTTAATCTTCCATTTGGTCTATTGCCCTTCCATAGCTTTCTCCAGAGTGTTTTATATTCTCTATTGATCTTTTTACAACCCAAATCTCCATTATTTTCTTGTTTAAAACTTCAATTTTAATCTCCTGTTCATTAAGTCTTGTGACTTTTATTTGATTTTTTGTCTTTTTTTTAATATATATATTTGATCAGCTTCTCTGTGTTTTTACACTTCTTTGAATTTTCCTATCATTGGCAATTTTAAATTAAGTATCTATAGGAGTTGAAAAATCTTCCATGTATTTTTGTTTTCTGGAGATTTTTCTGTGTGGTGCTGTATTTCTTGAGAACTCATGCCGCCTTTTGTTGTTTTTCTGACTCCCCATTTTGGTAGGAATTTCTAAGTATTAAGGATGCAGACCTTCCACTATTCCAGTAGATGGCACTGCATGACAGGGAGAACTAATCCATAGCAGGCTCTTGGAGGGGGAGAAAACTAAAAGAGGAACCCTGGCTGGGAACACTGTGAGAACGCGCATTGCTCATGCCTGTGGTATAACTGATAGCCCTCCTTTTTGGCTACCAAACCCTCACACCTGCAGTCTGCAGGTTGGGCTTTCCTGCTGCTTCCCAGCACTTTCAACTCATTTCACAGCATCAGCCTGACCCCTGGATGTGCCTGATCCCGAGGGAAGGGGGTAGGAGGATTCAGGCATTTCTGAGTTTTTCCTTCCTCACTGAGGACCCTGTCTACCTGGCTCACCTCAGCACAATCTCACATGCCTCCCTATGGTTAGATTCATAAAAAGCAGTTCTTCCCTCCCCAGGGATGGGCCTGAAACTGTTTCCATCACAGCAGACACCTCTCCTTACTCACCTTTTGTTGTCCCGTGTTGAATTTTCTCAGCGTCTCTTCTGTCATGTGCTGTCAGTGTTCATCTCCAATGTTCAGGAGGTGCTCTGTTTTCACCCCAGGGCTCAGGAGCCTCCAAGTCTGATGCATGTCTCAACTATACTAGTTAATGTTTCCAGGAGCCATCTTCCTCAGCAGCCAGTCTGCTCTCCATTCTTAGGTCTGTAAGAAAATGTGCATAAGGATTTTGGAATCAACTATGTCTATTTAAACGTATACATAATATAACATTTCTTCAAGTCCAATACTTTGCTAGCGATTTTATCTTAATTATATATTGGAAACATTGCTTTCATTAATTTTAAACAGGAACTTTTTGACTGTTACTGATAATGAGCTTAATGGAGGAAAGTTTTTAGGCTAACTGGCATTGACATAATTTTTGGAAAACATGGTGGTATGACTTGGACATCAAATATCGAGGGTCTAGCTATCCTCCGCTCTCTCCTGAGGACTTGGTCTAGGAATTTCTTATGCACAGGTTGGCAATCTTGGCACAGCTGTTTGCAGCAGGGGTGGATGTTGGACCCGAAGTCCATCCATAAGTGACCAACACAGGATTCTGTCCATAAAAATTGCTCTTCTCCTGGATGGTGACAATTCAATCAAACCAAAATATATCCCTTGTGAATTTGGAGTAAAAAATAAGCAAGGACAAGTCAGTTAGCAGCAGCAGAAACAGTTGAAATACTGATGGAATGAGGCATAAAATGGCAAAGTACTTGAGAAGAGATCTAGGAGCCCGTCATTCTGAAGGTCAAGCAACAGAACCAGGTTATTAGCAGAGCTAAGTTCAGCTTCTTCCTGAAGTGTGACTCTAGGACCACACTCTTATTCTAATGTGGGACCTAATATGTAGTTTTGCAGGTTATTTCCTCAAATATTGATACTCCCTAATTAAAGGTCCCATGGTGTCCCACAGCTGAACACATCTCTGTCCTGTGCAGCCTTGAAACCTACTGAGATTTACGCAATGTCTTTAACTGAATAGGAACAGTAGGGTTACATATCACCAGATTGTGATGCTAGCTGCTCTTTTTGGCAATGCCATCAATCGTTTGCAAATTTTCCTCTCTATTACCACACAGTTGCTCAACAATGTTTATAGGCCTATCAATTTTCAAGGAATCGTAGAGCATAGAGGTGAAGAACATAGACTCCTGAGTTCTGGTCAAATATCAACTCTTCTGGCAGAGAGTGCTGTGATCCTGGCTATGCTTCTGGCCCTCTAGGGGCCTTCGTTTCTTCATCTCTACAACAGACATTGATTGTATCTACCACATCGAGTTTCTGTGAAAATTAATTGAATTACCATGTGTATAAAACTTTAGTTGACGATAAATATTGCATAAGATCTAGTTAGTATTACTATTACTATTTAAATGGATAACTTAAATTTTAGAATATATTATTTCAATTTTAAAATGGCATTATCAACTTTTAAAAGGAGGATTTATCTTAGTAGAAATTGGAGACATGCTTCATCCCCAATATATTTTCATCAGTATTATGCTACTGAATATAAAGATGAAAATGAAAGTCACTCTCCAAAAATACCAACTAGGTACATAATTTCATTACACTTATCTTGGGATGCAAGTTTTGGCAAAGAAAATGTGCTTAGCCAAACAGTTTAAATTTTTCTATTTTACAGAAAAGTACCCTAAGCTATTCATAAAAACTCCAGGATATTAACTAGAGCTACTCATAAAATAATTCAAAAAACTGATAAAGAGTTGATCAAAACAAAAATGATTAAATTTCTCTCTAAGGAGCCAGAGTGATTCTCTGGCAAAAACAAGAAGCTATTATGTCATGTCCAATTTATTTGGTCTAGTGATTCAAAGAACACTGCTGTATCCATTATCATTATTTCCTTTTCTAAGGTTTTTATATTCATTAGGAAATGTCCTTAGCTACCCTAAAGATTTCATGTTCATTATCTATATTAGATTGAATAAACTGGACATGGCCTAGCAGAGTGATAAAATAATATTAGCAAACAGATGCTGGACATTAGTGCCTTAAAGTGGCTTTCAGGGATGAATTCAATGGCCCTAGTCCTTCCCCACCTGAGGCTGCCAGCAGTCAGCTCTGCCTCCTGCCCCCCTTTCTGATTTCTCTCAGGGCTTGCTAGCTCTTATAAGCAAGAGGATTAATAGGCCCAGGAGCAGATGCTCTTTTACAGTAAGTACTATTGCAATCTCCAGTTGTGCTGTACATGTGGTTGATGGCGTCCACTCCCCAAAGAGACATTTCTTAAATACCTCTCTGCTTTAAGATCCACATTTTGGTAATTTTATTAAGTTAGAAATTAAACATTTGATGACTAAATGAATCACTGAGAACAAAACTGTGTTTAGAGACCCTTTGAAACTGTAGCCTTTCTGCATTGTTTAACACTACCTTTGCCTTAATAAATGCAAAGTGAGGTTGGTAAATGCCTAAAACATTCCTGTCTTGTCAGGCCACAGAGAGAACAGATTCAAAGTGGGGTCAAAGGGAATTTTGGGGTATCTATAAAAGAGTTAAAAGTCCAATGTTACATTTAAGTCCATCAACACTATGTTTGTGAAACTCCACAGTAATGTTTTCATGATCAAAATGCTAAATTTCTTTCTGTCCTCTTCTAACAGAAAATATCCTCTCAGCATTTTCTCTGTGTATCTATAGGGGGTGGAAAGCATTCAATATAGAAGGCACATCACATCTGGGTTGTTTTAGCCCTGGCTTAATTCTTGTGCCCTGGCAAGACATGAATGCAATTAATTATTTATATTTAGTTCATTCATAATAATATTGACATAGGCATGCACTGAATAGTCATTTTGGTAAAAAATCCAACCAAGAAGGACAATCAAGAAGATGAAAAGTGACACGCCCCCAAAACATGGCGGCAAACAGACGCTAGGATCAGGCTCTCCTACAAAAAATCAATTTATGGAGAAAAATATCTCTAACTTTGAGAGCTGTCTCGAAGAGAACCGGATACCCTACGCAAGACAATCTACCCCGGGGGTGCTTTGGACTTAAAAATAAACTGAAGAGTCGGAATAAAGAGTAGAGAGGTGACATCTGATTCCACACAAAGGAGGAGAAGAGAGGAGAGATGGGCGGACCAGCTTCCCCTGAGAGCCACTGAATACAAGGTTAGAAACTGCGGTGAGGTCGGAGGGCTCCGGCCAGCCGACTGGGAGTGCGACCCCCAGTCCCCCACCCCACGACCCCCCTCTCTTCCCTGCGTGGCAGCCCTGAGGAGCAGGAAAGCAGGAGGGTCACTGTGTCCCACCCCCCACCTGGGGCTAGGTAACATCTCAAAGGGGAGAACGTCCAAGCAAGAAACATCCCCCACTGGTTGCTAGGTGATAGATTAGCCAGAAAAACCGGTTGGGCTGGAAAACCTCCTGCGGAGACCACCTCATTCTGGGCTTTAGAATGCAAATGAATAGGAGGAGAAGGATGGAATTTAAGGACTATTGACTGACAATCCCCAAAAACCCTCCCATACCTGTTGCTGAAAAAAATCTCCTGCTGAAACTATCTCTGACCACACCCTCCCCTGCAAAGTGTCACCATCTTGGCACCCGGAGGGCAGCAAAAAACAAACAAACAAACAAACAAAAAAAGACCACAGCAGGGGGTGAACAAGGCCCAGCACTCGCCACCCCCACCAACTTCTAGGCGGCTGCACACTGGCACCCTAGAAACTAGGTGAGGTGAAACGCAGATCAACAGCCACCCACAACCTCCACCCCTGCACCCCTTCGTGGAGTAGCAGGCCCCAAGCAGCAGAAAACAAACTAAGACTAGGAGCTCCCAACACCCCCCACCACCAGACATAAGCCCAGGGACAGGAATAGCCCCAGGCAAACATCAGAGGAAAGGGGGGAAGAGGGGAGAAAGAATAGAAAGACTCCCAGCAAGGACTAATGACAGCAGCAACAAAAAGACAACAACATATGTCACTGGAAAGGAGGGGCTGAACCCCAGCAGGGGACCCAACTAGAAACCCCAGAACCTAAGAGCAAAAGGACTACAGAATTCCAAATTCTCATCTCCCCAATACTTTATTTTCTTTATTATTTTTTTATTTTTTACTATTTTATTATTATTATCCCTTTTATTTTCTTTATTATTTTTTTATTTTTTACTATTTTATTATTATTATCCTTTTTTTTTTCTCCTTAACTTTTAACTTACCTTTTTCTCTTGGTCCTTCATTCCTACTTTTCTTCATCTCCATTCCCCTTTTCTTTCTTTTCCCTGTTTTTTCTTTTTTTTCTGTTTTATTTTCTTTTCTCTTTTCCCCTTCCTCTCTTTTCTCTTTTCTTTCTCTTTTACTACAAACCACCCCTTCATCTTCCCTAATTAAACTCAGAACTGGAAACACACTGGAGACACGCCACGAGAAACACAAAAATTCAACAAAGAAAAATAAGAAAATTCAGAAGATATCTAGTCACAGCCAAGGCAACTCAGACACTAGGGAACCACAAGCACTCCTGAGCAAGTAAAACCAGGAGTCATGCCCACCAGCACCAGTGGAAAACTACGAAAAGAGCAAAGCAGAAAACCAACAATGGGAAAGAAAAAAGTCATAAATGACCCTCAAAACAATACACCACAAAAAGAAAATCCCTCTCCAGAACCCATTAATATGGACATAGAAGATTACATCCACCTAACAGATAAAGACTTCAAAATAGCCATCACAAATAATTGATAGAATTAAATGAAAAGAACAAAGAACTGAGGGATATAAACAAAGAACTGAAGAATGAGAATGAATCCATAAAGAAAAAATTGAAGGAACTGGAAGATTTAAAAGAACTGAAGAATGAGAACGAATCCATAAAGAAGAAATTGAAGGAAATGGAAGATTTAAAAACATTAGTAGAAGAGCTAAGGAAATCCAGAGAAAGCCAGAAAAGTGAATTAAAAGATATGCAGGGGAGAATAAGCACTCTGGAAGATAATGATACTAACAGAATCAAGGCAGAAAAGGAAAGGGAAAAACAGGAAAAAGAATGAGGAAAAGCTTCGAGAACTATCTGACACCATGAAAAAAGGAAACATCAGAATCATAGGAATCCCAGAAGAAGGGAGAGACAAAGGAACAGAGAAACTTCTCAAGGAGATAATTGAAGAGAACTTCCCAAACATGAAAAAGGAAACAAAAATTGACATACAGGAAGCCAGACGATCTCCATATTATTACAACGAAAGAAAAAAAACTGCAAGACATATGATAGTAAAACTATCAATAATTCAAGACAAAGAAAATATATTGAAAATGATGAGGGCAAAGAAACAAATAACCTATAAAGGAAAGCCAATCAGGCTGACATCAGATTTCTCTGAAGAAACACTACAGGCAAGAAGAGATTGGAGGGACATATATAACACACTACATGCCAACAAATGTCAACCAAGAATACTCTACCCTGCAAAGCTCTCATTCCTT
>PVIJ01009292.1:0-10606 GCA_004024925.1 Scalopus aquaticus
TCGTTCTCTTAAATATTCTCCAACTGCACTAATATTTAATGGGTAGAAATTAACTATTCTGATCCCTAATTCTTAAAATTCTTCAAGATTCGAGTGGTTAAGACTTTGTCTCTGGTCTGACCAGAGAAAGTCATATGTCAGCTCAGCTCAAAATGTTATTTTAATCATATCATGTGTTTCCAGGATAGGAAGCTTAAAAACAGCTAACTCCAGTCTATAGATAGGATGCAAAGCAGGAAAATCACATATTGGGTCTTGTGAGTGGATCAACCATTTGGCCATTTAACACTGGATTAATTCCTCTCTGTTAGTCCTTACTTCTCCTTGCCAGAATGGCTCCAGAACCTGGACATATGCATTCACACCCATAAACACACACACACAAGCATCCCTGCTGTCATTTGTCAGAAAGAGTCTTCACCTTGGCTTGTCTAACATTTTATGGGCTTCCATCCAACAAAAAAATTGAACTCCATTTTTAACAGTGGGACTTCTTCACACTTCTGCAAAAGCTAAACATCATACAGTTTATGGTATGAGCTTTAAAAAAAAAAGATTCTTGTGCTTTCCTAAAGGGAAATAGAGGTCAATATAAATATTGAGAGATATGAAACTACTTCTGGCAGCCAGGCAAAGTGATAGATCAGCAAAGTGAGAGGCTCGTATTTGCTTAGTCCCTACTATGTGCTAGGTACTTAGTTTCTGTGTTCCATTTCAAGAGAACTTCTCCTTTTCTTTTTGCTTTTTGGTATAGGATGGCCTACACCTGATCACACATCAGCACTCTGCTTTTTCTAAGAGCAGCATTAATCTAAGAGTCCACTTAAACTAATATCTGTACCTCAATTTGCCTTATTTGGTCAGAAGAATGAATTCCAAATGCTGTAAGCAGAAAAGGGGAAGAGAACATTATAGATTTTATCAGGATAGGAAATTTGCACACACATTTTCAAGCAGGAAAAAAAGGGCATCGTTGGTGTATTCTCTACTGTGCTAATCATAAGATAATGCAGTCTTTTTCCAGCAGGACTTTTCATTTCTGGTTCTGATTTAGCATAAATCAAACTTCTGGCAGGAAACTAATCTATAGACAAGAAATGTGTCTGTGAGAAGACTAGATCTCTGTAATAATTAATCTCTTTCAACTAGTATAAGGTTTATAAAGAAAGATACAACTCAAAGCAATTATTGGTAATCTAAGGAGAGAACCTAAGAGATTGAAATATGGAATGACTAATTTCTATAATTTATCAAACATAATGTAGTATTAGATATTGCTTGAAGCATGTCAAAATAATTATTTAATCTTAAAATTAATACTAATATTTTATTCCTCATCTGATAGGTGTGAAAATTGAGAGCAGAAAGATTAATAAATTGCCCAGTGTATCACACCTGCTAAATATGACCTGGGCTTAGAACCAAGCACAAAGCCTCAGAATCCATACTCTCAATCACTGTGTGATCTGGTTTCTGTTCTGAGATAATGGTGATATATAGAACAGGCCAATGAGTACACAAAATTCTAGATATATTTGATTGATAGACTGTGGACTGAAGTAGAGACCTGAAAACCAGGACAACTGGCTTGAGAAATAAGCCTGGCAGTCCTGGAAATATAAAGCAAGTGTGACATTCTCCCATGAAATTAACAAAGCATTATTCAAAGGCAGAGGAAGCTTGAATGAGAACATGTTCACTGCTCTGGTTTTCAGGCTTCATGAACAATGTGGACTTGAATAAAGCCTAGAAAGGGTTGAAGAGATGGGTGACCTTCCATCTATAGATGAGCAAGGAAGGTGAGACTCCCTCGGGCTAGAGAAACAGAGGGGGAGGTTAAAACTCAACACTATGAATAAATCAGACACCTAAGTCAAAACGCTCTATCCCCAAGAGTACTAGTTTAATTCGTTGATTCAGAACATGACAAAAATCCAAAACTATAAAAAAGATTTTAAAAAATCTAACAAGAAGAGTTAAATTCATGAGTTAAAGATGAGTTACTAAAAGAAGCTGGGTGCCTGGTAAACAGCCCCTCTACATCTCACTGTGTTCTATCCTTTGCAAGTCTAGAGTGAAAAAGTCTGTCATTCCATGAATTCATTATCTGCTTCGTTTAGAATCTCTTTTGTGACCCACTGGATTGCATACTAGACTGTAAGCATCCTGAAAGCACAAATCATATTGCTAAATACCTGTGTTTTCTACTTAGCATGCTCAGGCATGTGTGTGTATATGTGTGTGTGTGTGTGTGTATTATGAATATAATGGATATAGTGTGTATGTGTATTATGAATATAATGGATATTGTGTGTGTGTTTGTGTGTGTGTGTGTATCACACAATGTAATGCTCAATCATTTCAAACAGGGAATGATTCCACCCCAAATTTAGAACAATTGATCTGCATTCAGAAATATTAACTTCAGTTTTGACTTTACTAATTTGCAGGTATCAGGAAAGAGGACACTTCCGCTGCCCCCTCCAGGTTCTTATTGGGTTTGTTGAGCAATCAAACAAACAACCAATAGCTCAGTAGAAGAAAAAAATTAACTACATATGTATGGGGAATCTACCTCGATACAGATTCTAAAGCCAGTGGAGCAAAATGTGGGTATATATCCTAAGCTAAGAAAAGGCTTAGGTATCTGGGACTGCAAGAAGAAGGAAGGGACTCACATGACAAGGAAAGGGTGACTCGTATGACAAAGATCAGGTGCCCTATAACTAGATGTTCACTCCACCAGATCGGTAGCTATAAATAGGTAAATAGAGGTTTCTCCAATAGAAAGGTTATTTCTGATTAAAAAAACAAAATACTAATTCTGGTTAATGCCCCCAATTTTCTTTCTTCTACGTGGTTACAGGAGTGGTAAATTTTCATGAGCTTGCAAAGGCTTGAGTGGCCTCAGCTTGAGATAGTTTTCATACCAAAGTGGTACATCTTGGGAAGGCCTATTGGTCTAGTATATACTTCCTCTGAAATGTAGGTTCTCTTACTTCCTACCAAACTTATCCAACTCTTAACCAAGCGCATCAAATATTTGGTAGATTATCCATGAAGCCATAGACAAGATTTGGCATTTGAAAAGTTCTATTATAATATCAAATAGTATTTGAATATAAGTCTGACACATTCTAAAATTCCTACTATTTTAGCTTCACCATGCTGCCTCTTTTAGAATCTCATTACCCTAGACCTCCAATGAGGGTCTAAGTCAGGTCTTTTACTTCTCCACCAAACTGCCCCTCTTCCAACAAAGTGCCACATACTGATCTGCAGGGGAATAAGGTAGAAGTGAGGCTGAAATGATGAGTGCATTATGCCACGTGTGCCAATAAGAGTCAGCACAGCTCACTATACAAACATGAGGTTGTTTTCCTTGGAAAGACCTGTCGCAAGACTGCAACTATCTATGCAAATATTACAGTTTATTCGGAACACCAACTTTTATTCTAGGATTCTGGAGTTTTAACATGTCAGGTAGAGGATCCATACAGACCAGCCCTCTGTTAATATCCATGGACACTAGGTCTATAATAAGCATACCTGGTACACAACATTGTACATCCTTTTGACAACACATTGCTGGGAGAATTAAGAGTGTCCACTCTAACTCCACTGGGGTGGGGGGGAGTACCTCATTTCCCCCAGGCTTTGTGCCACTTGTCTGGCCCTTTGCTTGTTTTGCTGTGTATTCTTCCACTGTGATAAATCTAGCCTTGCACTAAGTCCTGGGTCCTGCGAGTTCTAACAAATATATCAAAACTGGAGGAGTTCTTGGGAGAGATCCCCCAACACACCACTCAGTGCAGCTCTGCTGAAAATGTTCTTGGGGAAGACTGAGGGTTGAAGAATGAACTGCAGTCTGGAGGCTCTCTGGAGATTCCTAGGTATGCTGCCCCCTTTCCAAGCCTTGCTGTGCAATTCTATCACCCACACTATGCTATCTAATGTGCTTTGGGAAAAAAAAATCCTATTATCCTCAAAAACATTATACATTTTCTTAGCTATAGCATAAGGTTTTTCTGGCACTCTGAAATGATCAGAAATTATGGGTACAGAGCAGCCTTTCAGGATCTGTCCTTAAAGAGATGGGCAATGTGAATGCTCTCAAAACAGCTTCGGAGTGTGTACAAACCATGGCATCCTTTGGGATGGAACAGCTCTCTATGAACAAAAGATGACTTGCCTGAGCTTTGTTCTCAAAATAGACATGCTTTTGATGAAAATATGGCCTTTCTTGCAGACAAAATATTTCAGAAGAATTTCCTTTTACTACCCCTACAATTAAAAAAAGCACATATCTGGATTTGGTTTTCTAATGACACTTAAAGACATACGGGGCCATCACCAATATCTCAATTATAGGATTGAGAGTAAGGCAAGGCAACAAACATGTCTGCATCAAAGAATGCTATAAAGAATAAAACTACCTTCACAAGGGAGAAAAAACTCCAGAAACTTTTCCATGCAAATATTAGATTGCAAGAAGCAAACAGATAAAAGTCTATAATCGGAGTTCAATTTTCTTGATGAGCACTAAGTTAGTTGTTTGTGGAGTTGTTTTGCTGTTTTTTTTCTTTTTTTTAAAATCGTTTTTCTGCAGAGCAATAAGGTTTGCATGGATTTTATCCAAACCAAGATAGGAAAGTAGTGCTTTCACATCTATTGCCAGATTAAATCCTTGCCTAATAAATGAGTTTTGTGAGTCTTGACTGCAGCAATTTACTCCAGAGAATTTCCTCCTGTCAGTTTCTCTGGAGTGGGGAAATTGGGTGGGGGGAGAGGGAACAGGGTAGGGGGCTGGGTTTATTACTCCCAATATGCTCTGTGCTGTTGTGCCTGCCTGTGCATATGCCTGGGACTCACAGCATATGGCCCAGGGGCTGCCAGTGGCCCGCTTAGCAGCTGTCTCTAGCATATTTTGACATAAAAGCCATTATATTTTTGGCTGGCTAATTGCTTTTTATTAAACAATTGTTGGAAGTTGGCTGATAACTTTTATGAATTTAAAATGAAAGCCTCACAGAGAACTTCTGAAAGCAAATAGTGCTTGGTCCACCTGGGAAAATTTGAAAGGGCTGGCATTCCATCTGCCAAACAGAACCCCTATCAGGCACAGCAACTGACAATGGGGGGGACAATTTCCATTTCTCATAGTGCTAACTTCTCCTGGAAGGCTGCTGGGAAAGGACAAAACGGTACCCTCTTTAAGGTCTGAAGGGAAAGACGGCTCTTTTTTTCCCTTAATCTCTCAAAGGGAAGTTCCCTCCATCAGGCTAGTAGAGAAAGAAAACACTTGCATTACTAAGTCAACATTGGATCACAATGTGATCTGCACCCCAGGCAATCCACTAGCAGACTGCAAAGACAGAAAGAAGTCTACCCTTTTCTAGAGTCAAGCAGATATAACCCATTACATACATGTTTTCAAGAGAAGTCATACCTAGTCCTCAAGGAAGAGGACTGGAGAACACTACTTTTCATGCTTACTTTACCTAGGAATTGGAGTGAACACCTAGGTTACAGAAGTGACTTCATTCAAAAGGAAGCGAGGTCTTCATGACAAGAAGTGACTTGACAAGTTGGAACAGGTACCCTGAAGTCAGGTCCCTGTCCACCCAGCGAAACTGGGAGGCAGGATGCCATCTGGCCTGACAGACAGCTACTTCTCCAAGACACACATCCTGGGTCATGAAACAAAGACTTACTTAGTTTCCAAAAAGATACATTTCAAAGAGATAGAGATAGTACTTACATTTACAGTTATTTTAAAGTAAATGTTTTGACAGAAACAGAAAGAAGGTTCTTTACCTACTTTGCAGGGAAAATTAAGTCTCTTATTTTTCAATCCTATTTGTCCTTACACATCATAGTCCAGTGACATGTTTTGGGGCTTCACTAGGCACCTCAACTCTCCTTCTGACCCCCAAACCAAAGAAGGCAAAAGTAAGTGCAAAGAATTATTTCGCTAGCTTTTGTATCTAAGGACTACTTAAAGAAAAAGACAGAAGATGGGCAGGGAAGGATAAAAGAAATGAGGGGGAAAGCATAAAGAAGATAAAATGGAAATTATGTAGTTGTTCTTGGACTTTTGCCAAGCTATTTAACAGTTATTAAATAGATCTGTTGTAGAGAAGAGAACTGGGCTCTAAAAAAGGAAAAGTGGAGAGGGTTCCAACTCTGTCAACTTCCTTTATTCCCAGGCTGCACAGACCCTGCCCTTGATTCCTGCCTGAGACCCCATTATTGCTGGTTACAGGTTCAGCAGGAGAGAGCATCTAAAAGATTTTGGAGCAATTTGTCACCAATCCAAAAAAGTTCTTCAAACTACAGATCCTTCGGGTTCATCACTGCACATACACCGAACTTTCCATTCCTAGAAGACACACACTTTATTTCAACACACACTGGACCCCTCCACCTAGAACATTTTCATCCCATGCCCACTCCACCCCCATCTCTTCCCCTAGTTAACGACACTTCAGCCTTCTGGCCTTAGCTTCAGTGCCCTTTCCTCTGAAGTGCCACAGGCTAGGCCCTCCTCGTACATGCTCCCTGGCCCCCTGTGCATCCCTTTCTGAAACATCCCACACCTGCACTCACAACAAAGGCAAATCCAAGGCCAACCAGGAGCAACACAAATGAATGAGCCTGGGAGGTGTGTTGGGTGGGGGGAGATCTGACATCAGTATTGCCCAAAAATGCCCCGGAAATCATTCAGCTCATTTTTTTTTTTTTTTGAGAATGGTTACATATTTTTATGTAAATAATTTAATAAGCAGTATACAATCTAAAGTTTCATCAGTGTATACGAATAGAAGATTTACTGAAATGCCTAATTTAAAAGAGAATATAAATCTTTATTAAATGGTCTTTAAGACTAAAAAATTATTTTAGAGAATCCCCCTTTAAGGAGGAGAGAGAAAAAAGAAAAGGAAACCTCTTAGTCAACTGTCTTTGAAAACAGGCTCTGGTCAAAAATATCTCTGTTGGTCAAATTCGTCTTAAGTGGTTGTAGAGCTATGGTGGACAGAGAAGGCCAATGCCAAATCATGCAGCAAGAGTTAAGGAACAGATTTTTCAGGGGAGATCTGCGAGCTGAGGCTCATCAGAAAGAAGTCTGTGGTTCCGCTTTTTCACATCATCCCTAAGAGAGCATGCCTGGGTGAGGGGAAGAGATTTCTCATCCTGGAAAGGCATTGCCCTCTCACTATTCTACCTTCTTACAAAGCTAGAAAAGCCGTCATTAGGAAAACACACAGACAGGAAGAAAATCCCAGGCAATAGGAAGTAGAGGCAGCTCCAGCTCTGAAAAGAACTACCAGCACCTGACAAACTTTGGACAATAGGCTGCTGGAAGATAGGGACCTCTACCCCATACAATGCTATGTCTGGGTGCAGTACCTCCCCCTCATGAAGGAGATGCCTTTTTGCAAGCACCATGAACTCCTGGGATCATCTGTTCCTCAATTGTCCTCATCTCTCTTCCACAGTGGGCCACCAGTCACAATGCTGATCGTTCGCTTTTCCTTAACCAGGTTGCATTACAGAGTTATGGTCCCGGAGTCTCACTCAGTGTCTGGTATATAGCAGAAGCTTAAAAATGAATCTGTGGAATAAGTGAAGACTATTCTTTTAAACATAAACAAGTAGGCCAGGATTGCAACTAGATGTCCTAGTGTCTCTCAAAAACTTGTCCTCTGAAAATCGTAATGTGGGAAGCAGGAAGGAAAGCACTTTGTCAGCTGGCTGTTACGATTTCCTCCACCCTCCTCCTGTTAGTCAAGCCTCCTTTATTCTACAGGGCTTCGCTCTACCTCATTAATGTTAATATCTTACCTAACCTTTCCTCAGCTCTCTGCAGTGATGGGACTGCAATTCCACTGCCTAATCACGCTTTCTTTTCATCTTTCAAAACGTCCACCCTAAACTTTTTCCTCTTTCGCTTAAGGCCATTTCATGCCTCTTCTGAGATTTAATCATCTTTCTCTTTGCCTGGTTTAGCTCAAAGAAGTAGACTGAAAAATTCAGAAGGGCTTTAGAAAATAAAAGAGAAATCCTGTAACGGGCACACGCTTACAACCAGTAAAAGGTTCATTCATCACTAGCCCCCCACCCTTTCCACTGGGAGTTGAGGTTCTCCTGGTGGAGGATTTGATGTCAAGTCATGGCAGAGGGATGAATAGATCTGCCTGCCAAGCCAATCCCAGAATAAAATTAGAACCAAGAGCCTCCAATCTCTTCTTGTACCTACACTGCTTGCAAAAGACGAGCACTTTCTATCAAGGTCACTGTCCATTCAGATCAATAAGCAAAGCAGAGCTCAGATTTTAAGGGTCCTTTTGGATAGTTAAGACCATGAGGGAAGCCTAAGGAGGTAAGAGGGTTAGGACCTGGGGTTCAGTGGCATTTATATCACATATGCTTCTGGATATAAAAAAGGAGCATTCAGCTTCCTCAGACTGCACCTGTACTCGAGCTATTTGAGTCTGCAAAAAATTCTCAAGCAAACCATCAAAACAGGACCACGACCATTACCTCAACCAGGTGCCACCATTACTAAGCAGTGTGAGGCACCCAGAGGCACTTGACAATGGAGCTGAATAGGGAAAGCAATCAGCTGTGACAATTCCAGCCAGGGAACAGCTTCAGATTGCTCCCCCTCTGATTAACTACTCACAAAACGGAGTTCTAACTTTATATTCCATTCCTCACTCTGATTGCCCTGTAAAATGTCCTTATCAAGCAAGAGGAGAGAAAATTAATAAGCTCAAGGAATGACAGGGATTACTTCAGCAAAAGAAAGAAGGCAAGAAAATAATTTCTCCAATATAACCATTAAGTCTGGGGAGGAGCTGGAGAGCAGATAGTGACCTTCTTCACGACACTCCATGGGTGCACCTCAAGACCAGGCTTGCAAGCAGCAATAAACAGAGCAGAAACCAACAGAATCAGAAAACAGTTACTCTCATTTCTGTCTAAAAAGTCCACTTTAATAATCTTGATAAACCATAAACAGGAAGCAACCATGGGCAGATGCTATGTCTCCTGCATTTATTCTTGTTTTTCTCATTCCCGAAAGAACACAAAGGGTTGCACTCTGAGCTCCCCTTCAAGAAACGCAACATGAAAAGGCAATTTCAGGCCGGCCATGCATGGCTCTGACATCTTGAAAGACAGCCTAAATGCACCGCAGCTGATCAGCCCCTCTCACTCTCGCGCGCCCGCTCCCCATTTTTCTTTATTCCCCAATGCAGCCATCTTCTGTGCTTCAACTCCCTGATTCCCACCTTGCTCATGGAAGATTTAAAAAGAAAAACGTGTTTTTTATTAAAGTCATATACAAAGCATCCCTGTGTCCCTGGCCTCTCCGGCATGTGTACATATTGGTTTGCTTTGTTTAGGAAAAGAAAATGGTGGCATAATTTACTCCCTTTCTAGAAGCCAACATAAGCAAACTGGGTATCTTCCTGCCTGCTGCTTACACAAGAACCATGACTTGTTTTCATCCTTTGGTCCCTGTAAATGAAAAGTTTCAAACTGTGTTCTAAGAACGTTATCTAGATCTACAGAAAAATATTCCACCATGAACAAAATTCGACAAGGTTGAGAAAAGAAATGAAAATAATGAGCAAGGTGCTCCAAAAGGAAAGTAAAGTGAGGAATTAGTGGGATTATCCAAATTACTCAGAAGAGACAGCAAACTGAGATGCTGCAAGAGAAGAAGATTTTCTGATTTAGCTACAACCATCAAATTTTTAGAGGATGAAAGGGAGACAAAACCCACCCCCATCAAACTAATAAACTGTGCCTAAAGATAGATGCATTTACTACTCTCAGACTAGGGTTAACTGACATGACAGCAACAAAAGCATTATTTTATTTGGTGTAATTCAAATAGATATTTGTGCTATCATTCTCTCTTTTATTCCCAGAGATGGCGAGAGGAAGCAGCAGCATACAGCACAGACATTAAGAGCACACCACTAGAAATAAAGCACTAAGACACTATCATTGACTGGATTTCTAAACTTGGGACTTTGCAAACTGGCCTCTCCAAGCCTCAGTTCCCCACATGTAAGATTAGGTACTAACAGTTCCTACCTCCTAAGACGTGGCCAGAATGAAGTCAGTTAATCCCAGAAAGCTCTCTGCTGAGTTCCCAGGGCACAGATAGGCCACCATGTACATATCACCACACAGAGAGGGCCAGCTGTCGTCATTATTACTAGCACTTCTAAGTTCAAAAGTCTTGATGAGAACAGCACATCAAGGGCAAATTGAATAAACAAACTGTCACAAAGAGCAGGAGCGTCTACCTAATGGTGTGTACACAATAAAGGAGAAGAGAGTCTTTCAGCCTTAAGGTACGAGTGTGTCTATCACAGCGAACAATCCTTTTCTACACAGATTTGCTCAACAAAGAATTATTTCTCACAGATCCACTGTGTGTACAGAAACAGACCATTTTAGCAACATCATCAAGTAATTAGCCATTTGTTGCATAAATGAATTTTCTAAATGTGAAGAGGTGAAACTGTGGAGAGCCAGAGCCAGAAATAGAGATTGGCTGGGGGGGGGGGGAGGATAGTTTTAATGG
>PVIJ01009292.1:10706-67885 GCA_004024925.1 Scalopus aquaticus
CTCGGGCGCGCGCTCTCTCTCTCTCTCTCTCTCTCTCTCTCTCTCTCTCTCTCTCTCTCTCTCTCTCTCTCTCGCGCACACACACACACACACACACACACATGCACACACACTTTTAAACATTAGCACTTGAGGGGAAAGAAAGAATTTCAAACAAGTACATCATATTAGCTCATCACTCCTTAAAAAGGCTGAACAACTTAAGGATTGAGGGCAAGATGGCTGTGGGTCTAAGTTGCTGAATCTCTCCATAACAAACACAAAAATAATAAACATGGACAGTGCAGTTAGGAAGTCCAACAAATGATATGTACTTACTAATAAAAAGAAACCAGTGAGCTATAACAATACAAAGCAGAGCCCAGAAAAAGCAATATGCCACGGATAAAGAGGAACATTTCATTATGAAGAAAAGGAAACATAAAAATCCTAAATCCATACATTTTCTATGTGCCAAATCAGTCTTAAAAATACATGGCTAGAGGATCTAAACAGCCCTTTCACCAAAGAAGACATACAGATGACTGCAAACACATGAAAAGATGTTCCTCACCACTTAAATAATATCGGGAAAATGCAAATCAAAAGGGCAATGGGTCCCAGGGCCGAGATCCAAATCCACACCCAAGCCAAGGAGGCCCTGGAAAAAGCTCATCAGTAGCAGAACCTGCTGCAGAGATGCCCCTAGTCACCCCCATGGATTAGGCCCTGGACACCCCAAGTAAAAAACCAAGGTGCCCACTCCCCCCTCCAAAAGAAACTTCCAATGAGAAACCACCTCACACCTGTTAGAGTGACTATTATTAAAAAGTGAAAAACAAGTGCTGACGAGGAGAAAGGGAACCAGTGCACAGCTGATGGGGATGTAAACTGGCTCAGATACTATGCAAAATGATCTGGCAAATTCTCAAAAAATTTAAGAGTAGAAATACCCTATGATTCAGCTATTCCACTTCTGGCCATTCATCTGAAGAATACTAAAACATGAATATGCAAACCTATTTTTCACAGTCATCCTTTTACTCACCACAGCATTATTACAATAGTCTAGACATGGAAACAATTTACATGTCCACCAACAGATGACTGGACATAAAAGATGGGAGGTGAAATCTTGTCATTTGCTACAACATGAATGGATTTGAGGGTATTATGTTAACTAATAAGCAAGACAGAAAAACTAATGCCTTACGATTTCACTCAATCCAGAAAAGAAAAAAGAAAAAGTACCAACAAACGAAACAAAACTCTTAGATAAAGAGAACAGAGGAGTGGTTACCAGAGGGAAGAGGGCTGAGGGATGAGGAGATGGGTAGAGGGGCTCAACTATATGGTGGTGGGCAGAAACTATATTTTTAATAGTAATTATAATATATGTGGAATTATAAGACTGTACACCTGAAACTTATGTTATAATCCAATATTACCAAACTAAAAATGTATTATATGTAAGAAAAAAAATCTTACCGAACTGAAGAAATAAAAATAATCATCTTGAATGAATACTTCTTTGTTGATTCATAAAAGAAGGGGCAAAAATCAGCAGGTATAGAAGATTTGAACACTACACATCAACTCATCCTAATGGTCATTTATACTCAACCCAAAATACACATTCACCCCATCTGCACAAGACACCATCACCATGAGAACCTCTATTTGGGGCCATAAACAAGTCTCAAATAATTGAAGGATTAAGTCATACAGAGAGGAGGTTACCTACCGCTAGGAGAAGAAAACTAGAATTCAGTAACAAAAAATATCTTGAAAATTCCAAATACTTGAAAATTAAGCAATACGCTTCTAAATAACCCATAAATGAAAGAATAAAGTACAAGAAAAATTACAAAATATTTAGAACTGGAAGAAAATACATACTTAATTTTGATACATAGCACATCAGAATTTTAGGGCTATAACAAAAAATTATTAGCAGAAATTTTATAGCATGAAATGTTTATATATTAGAAAAAAAATGCTCTACAGCAAATGATCCAAACTTAAGCCATGGGAAACAAGAAGAACAAATTAAACCCAAAGCAATTCAAGCAAAGTAAAGTAAATTAAGCAAAGCAAGGAAATAATAAAAAGTGCAAGTCAATGAAATAGGAATGGACCAATAAAAACAGAGAAAAATCAATAAATTCAAAAGTTGCTGCTTTGAGAACTTCAATTAAAAAATGATAAATGTAATTCAGAATGATTATCAAGGGGGACAAAAGAAGGGAGTCAAAGAGAGAAGACAGAAGGGAATTCCCTGACTCAGTGAAAGTATCCTCAGAATGTATATCCAACAATATTTTATAATGGCTAGGGACAAGAGACACCTATATGCCACCTATTTTCTTCTCTCTTCAGATGAAAATGTTTGCTGAAGATATCTTGTCCCTATTCCTTCAATATATGCTGAGAAAGGAAGACAATGGAGCAATCATCTTTCTGTGTGGGTGTTTCCAGATCGTCTTCTTTGTTTACTCTGGTGTTTGCATTTGTTCATAATTTCCTCAACCAAAGTATCATATCTGGAACTACTAAAATAAGATCACAAAGTCCTGGACCTCGAGTCAATGCCATGATTGAAAGGAACTACTGGGGTGTCTATTTTGGGAAAAGGCAAGAACTTTTCCATTTATAAGGAAAATAGAGGGGAATTACATACACTGTATTATTTCTCCCAAATATTTACTGCTAAATATCTCATTGCATTAGGAAAATATCCCCACAGAGGGCTATTTATACTAATCTATTGTCTAACTTGTAGAGCTTCCTAAGAGAGAAGTCTTCCTATGCCTGAGTTCCTGCCAGAACTCAGCCTATAATTACTGATTCATTATTAAAAGTCACTAGCCACATCACTCCACAACTAAAGGCACTGCAGTTTTATGCGGCCTGAAATCTATGTGATTCTGGGAGTCATATTTAAGATGACAATATAAAATCTTAAGTATAAAGTTAAGAATGAATACTTGTTTAAAATTAAAAGTTACAAATGTTAAAAGAAATAAGTTTCATCAAATATCATAAAATACAGAAAAAGTTACAGTATTTATATTAATTTACTGGTCTGATATACATATATACCAATTTTTCCTTTATCACTCTTGGATTAACCCTTCTTATGACAACTTCTTATGACAATGATTTTGTTAGAAACGGAAAAGTTGCCTCCTAAAGAGAGAAAAAACAGCTTAGCCTTTCCTTTAACCTTGTCGATCAAAATTTGTATTTCAATTACCCAATTCCTTATTAGTAACTTTTTCACAGTGACTAGTTACAAATATTTCAGATTTATTGCACATGCTAATTTGTCATTGACATCCCTATTGTAACAGTCTAGTGAAGGTACCATGTTGGATTCTGAAACTTGGTGTCATGATAGGGATGAGTGGGCAGAAGGGAAGGAGGAGTCCTCATGAAGGACATTCCTATCCAGAGACAGCCGGAGATGATTTAGCTACACACATGACAAACTGCATGAAAATATTTCCTACACTCCAACTAAATGTATGTTAAATTCAGCTTTCCTGTGACAGACCATCTGAATCTATCTCAAACACACAGAAGTAAAATTAAGTAACTTGTGTGCAAAACTATTATTTGCAATTTTAAAAAAGACCTTAAACACTAAATTATCACCAAAAGGAGACTAGCTCAATAATGTAAGGTACAAAAAGAACAAGGTACATCAACAAATGAAATACTATGCAACTCTAATAAGGAATGAAGAAAAGCTCTATATACTGTTGTACAGTGGTCTACTGGGTATGATAAAAAGGAAAATACAAGTTGCAGAATAGTGTGAAAGGGTATTTTATGTTGCCTAAGGAAAGGAGTGGGAAAAAATATGAACATATACATATATATATGCTTATAAATTTTAAATGAAAACATAAACCAAAAACACCAAAATCTTACAAGAACACTGAAGAGAAGGAACAGGGTAAAGGGGATAGGGGAAATATACTGAATATACTTAGTTTTGTAGGTATGATATTAAAACCATGTAAATATTTATCATAATTTCAAAAACAAAATTTAGCAAAAATTAAAGCAACCCTTAAAATCACAAGCAAAACTGAAACAAAGGAACCTAGCTGTTGACCAAAGGGGAATTTTTTTTGAGTGACTCTGACACAGTAATTTGAGACTATACACCAAGTGTAATATATCCTAAAAAAAAAAAAAGTAAAAAAATCTTAAACTTTTCTGCTATCACATAATTGGTAATATTCCTTGTTACTATTATGTATATATAAATTACACATACACACAAAAACAAACATTCAACAGAATAAATCACATAGTATTACACTAACAGGAGACAATATTTGTTGCATACATGAAGAGGCTAAAAAAGAATATATTCAAAAAAGTGAAAACTTGTAACATTACCTTCGAACTGAAAATATCAGTATTTATATCTCTTCAAAAAGTTTTTCTTATCTGTTAGAAAATACAAAAATAATGAGCAATGACCACCTCTAATATCTAACAGCACCTTCTAAATATTATTTCTCACGGACAGGAAGAGAGTTCTCCAAAAATTAGATTTTATATATAGGGTAGAATATGTACACAAAAACCTGAGACAACTTTCATTGTACCAGAAAGCAAAATACACACACACACACACACACACACACACACACACACACACACACAGAGAGACACATTTATTGGGTATTTACTAACAGGACTCAAAATCCAATTTAATTTGAGCACTAAAAAATATAAACAGTAATAGTTGAAATGCATAGAAAAGGTTTAGAAAAATGATTTCATAATAATACTAAAAAAACACAACTGAAAATGCACCTGTCACCTGTGAGAAGGCCAGCAAAACAACTCAGTCTGAAACTATCAAGACAGGGAACCTTGAACCTACCCTTCCTCTATGACTTCTCTTTCAAAGTAGCCAAAAAGAAGATGTGGGAAGAGTTTTTAGTGTGAAAATATTCCAACATATAAATGCAGAATTAAAGATAGGATTAGAAAGTCAAGATGGAAATTCTTATACAAAAAAATAGGTCTAGAAAAATCATAAAAAGTTAGCAGAACTATTAGGTGATGCACTGAAGAGGAACTTTCTAACAGATGGGCCAAGATGAAAACACAAACCTAACATTGCCAAAAGAGTCAGCCCAAGAGCACTCCTCTCCATGTGGTGGACAGACGCACCAAGCACTACCCCCCTCCCCCACATGGCAGACAGGGGGTACCTAGCACTACTCCCCTCAAGCAATAGACAAAGGGTAACTAGCACCATCTGCACTTTGACCAAAATACTGAACCTGAATCACATTAGAGCACAAGCTCTAACCACCATTTTACAAGAAACAGGAGAAAATATTAAGCATCACCAAGGGATGCTACATCTAAAAAGTGGAAAACTGCAAAGGACAAAGACAAGGATTCTTCAAAAAATAAATGTGAAGCAACAGAGATAAATAAGTTCAAGAGACAAAAATCAATCAAGCACAGTATCAAGATTTTGTCTGGATTCTGACTCAAAAAACAAATCATAAAAAAATTTTAGCTGAATACAGGAATTCAAACACTGATTGGCTATTTTTATTAATAAGAATTGAAATTAATTCACTAATACTAATTAAGTTACTGATAATGATTTCTTGCAAAGCATTATGTATTCTAGTCTCCTCTTAATATGGATAGCTCATAATCCAAGTAGTTTACATGGTTTTGGAGAAATTTTTTAATCACGCTGAGCCTCAGTTTTCTTATACAGAAAATTGGTCAAAGTTTAGCTACCTCACAAACTACTGTGAATATTCAGGGAATATTTGTAACCTTAACACAGAGCAGGCACTAAAAACGGTTTATCGCTAATTATATCCTACCTAAAGCTATGGACATGGTGCAGTGGTCATTTTCACATCGCTGCCCTAATTAACATTTTTCCACAAAAACCAGCAGGCAAGGGAATTAGCTCTGACCTTCTAACCTCAGAAATTCAGCAGTGGAATTCCATGTCAAGTGTGGAATAAAATTAAACTTGATGAACTTCATCTTTTTCTTGCCTTTATGCCAACCACTACCAATAGTCAGGCAGCATGCCCTCAGCTTTCAGAACACCTCAGGAGTGACCAAGCAAACTCCTGCTGCCTGAGGCTGACAATTCCTGGGCATTGGAGTTCAAACACAGGTGCGTGGCATGCTAAGGATGTTGAGGCAGAATCATAACTCTCAAAGAAAAAGTCACTGAGAGAGAAGTGAGTTTTACCTTCACATGCTTCTCTTCTCACTCAGAAAAGTTGACGAAGACAAAGAGCCACTTTGCCAACCAACCAAACAGAACACTTCATCATGGCTGCCTATAAGTCTCTGCTGCTTAGCACAACTAGCTCCAGGACATCCAGATGATGGCGCTGGGCTAGGAGAAAAGAGTGAGAGGGGAGGAGAGAGGGCAGGGAGGAGGGCTAGAGGGAATTTCGTTTAGTCTAAAGTCTTATTCCCTTACTGAGAAAAAAAAACGAAGACTGAGCTGCCATCAAAGCTATGGATCCAGGACCCCTTGACCTTCAAATCTTCATTTAAAAAAAACAGTATTTTGGGGCCTCCCTGGTGGCACAGCAGTTAAGTGCTGTGCTGTGGAGCTGTTGGCATTGGCGACACAAGTTTGATGCCCGGCTGGGGAGCTTCCCACATGGCAGCGGCAGACCTCTCCTGCCTCGCCCGCTGCTCCCCTCAGCAGTGTGTTTCCATCTGCCTATTCTGCTCCCCACTCTGTCTCTAGTGAACCCTCTTGCCGCCCCACGCCTCTGGCCTGTACCCCAGCGTGTATGCGTAAATAAATAAATCTTTAAAAAAAAACAACAGCATTTTGAAACAAACCTCACTGAACAGCACCTGGAAGTAAGAAAGGGGAGGACTGTTTGGGTGGTTTCTTTTCAAGCAGAGTCCTTTCTTCTCTGAAAGCTACAGACTCACCAACAATAAGTCTATGAAATAAATTGAATGAATTGATGTCTTCCTTGTTTTTCTCTAACAAATCTTCCAGGTGGCCAAGACAACTCTTCCTTTGCACTGCTGAGCCTTGACACATGACACAATCACCAATAGTGTGATACTTTGACACTTAACATAGGTGAGACAGGGGCAGAGATTTGAATTCCAGGGATGTGGAGAGGGTAGGGGTTGGAGGATGGAGAGGGTAGGCACAGGTCTTGACAATATAATGAAATCTAGAAAACAGGCTCTCAAGTCAAAAAAGCATGTTTTCAAATCTTAGTTCTTCCAATTACTATGTCTGACAGAAATAACTAAACAAATCATTCGATCTCTAACTTCTTTTTCCTTATTCATCTATAAAATGAAGGAAAGAATGGTTATAGGTACTTTGTGGCAGTGATTAAATATATACAGAGATGTTAGAAATGTGCTCAATGGAAGGTAACTAGTATAACACTGCAAACATTTAAACACACACCCAATAATCTTAGCAATAAAGGAAAAGAAGTTGGAAGGATGGAGGGAAGAATGAAAGGAAGGGCAGGAAGGAGGGAGTTAGTGATGGATGGTAGAAGCCTCCAAGGAAGTTCTCTTTTTGAGTACTGTATTCTCTGGTTCTTGGAGGGGGGTGGGGGGGAGGCATAATCAAAAATATTTCTTCCAGTATCATCTCTACTGTAAACTCTTCCCTCTATTTCCAGATTTATCTAACTACTAATCTTACCTCCCTCCGTTCTACCAATTTGACACCTATCTTTAAATAATGTCCTCAATTCCTCAAATTATTGAAAACAGAAATCCCATACAATCCAATTATACCACTTCTGGGTTCTCTAACTGAAAAATGCAAAAACACTAATTCAAATAAATATTCAAATTAAAATATGCTCCCCATATTCATTGCACTATGTACAATTGCCAAGAGTTAAAAATAACCCAAGTGAACATAAACTGAAAAAGGATAAAGAAGATACAGTATATACCTACATAATGGAATACTATTTAGCTATTAAAAAGATGAAATCCTGCCACTTGCAACAACATGGATAGTCGTAGAGGAAATTATGCTAAGTGAAATACGCTGGCAAGAGAAAGGCAGACATTAGATGATTTCACTACATGATCTATACAGAGAAAACAAACAAAACAAAAATTTTGGACCACAGGATCAGATGGTGATTACCAGTAGAGGAGGGGCAAAAAGGGTTGGTATATCAGGACAAAAGGGGAAAACAGAGAGAGAGAATTGGATATCTAATGGTAAACTTAATATAGCATAGATCTATATTGACCTTCATAATGCACACCTGAAACATGATGTTAATATGCTATGTAACTTCAATAAAATAAAGATAATTGGGCCTCCCTGGTGGCACAGTGGTTAAGCGCTGCGCTGTGGAGCTGTCGGCAGCAGCAACGCGAGTTCGACACCTGGCCGGGGAGAATCCCACGTGGCGCGGCAGACCTCTCCTGCCTCGCCCGCTGCTCCCCTCAGCAGTGTATTTCTGATCTGCCTGTTCTGCTCCCCACTCTGTCTCTGGTGAACCCTCTCGCTGCCCACGCCTCTGGCCTGTGCCCCAGCTTGTATGTATACATAAAAAAAAATAAATTAATTTAAAAAAAAAAAGATAATTTCCTCCATTGGGGGCCCAATTAAGCCCCAAATAATCAAACTTTCCATGACTCCCTACTCTTACTCCACCATCCTAATCCACAACTACTGTTTCTCAACCACTCCCTCTACCTTCCCAAGGAAGTTGTGAGGGAAATGACTGAAATCCCTATCCCCAGCTCTTTATCACCATAGGAAAATGATGCACTGACAAAGAAATATTCAGGGGGTGGGGAGGAGGGAATTAAGTCAGTGCAGAGTTCAGTTATTCCAGGGGGCCTTGCAGGAAGTGCTCAAGTAACTCCAAAAATATCTGCCAGGTACTATGGCCTATTTCAAGATTAGAGTTATTTAAATCTTGCATTTTTGTTACAGAAACAAAGCAAAGAGCCTACGTCAGTTTGTAAGAAATTTCCACCTCCAAAGTCATATTTATAAAGCTGGAAAGAAGAAATTATATGTTGTAAGTGTGAAAAAAAACACTGAGCCCTTTCTAATTCCTCCTCCTTTGTCAATGACATTGTGCTTTTTTCATTTTGGAGTCTCCCAGAATGACACAGGGGAAAATTTTCCAGGTTAGCTTTGACAATTGCTCCCTGCTTTTCTGGCAAACGCCTTTTCTTTAAATTTGCATGCCTTGGAATAAACTTTTTTGTTTAGATATATTTCCACCAAAAGCGAGAGGCTGGAAGCTGTTTTATTCTTGAGCAGTTTTATTCTTCCCCAATTGCCCCTTATTATCCCTACTGAGAATTTGAGCGTTCTCTCTATTAAAACTCAATCTGCCACTTTAGAGGTTAATGATTAACTTTAATATGTCTGTGCCTTTAAATGTAATCTAGATTCTGGAATTAAATCAAATGTAATGAAAAGCATAGAATTAAGACAATCGGGCTCTAGTCCCAGTATGACCGAGAGTCAGTTGTCTGACCTTGGGAAGCCTTCCACTTTCGAGACTTCATCTCTCACACAAGGTGTTGGAAGAGATGTCTCCAAATATTTTGTGATTCTAATTCTATGCTCGCATGAATAAGGACCCCTCTGATTTAAAAGCTAACTGGTCACTGGTAGTTTTCTCAGCTCGTCGACTCATTTCTAACAGTCCAGAACCTGGTATATTTCATTTGACTCACAACTGTCCTTTAAAAGAGCAATAGTGCAAAGAAAAGAAGCCCGCTGTGTGTGTGTGTGTGTGTGTGTGTGTGTGTGTGTGTGTGTGTGAGTGTCTGTGTGAGTGTCTGTGTGAGTGTCTGTGTGAGTGTCTGTGTGAGTGTCTGTGTGAGTGTGAATTTGCACACTGTATTTTCAGGATGTTCAGGGCAAAAAAAAATAAAAAATAATAGCATTTCTTTATTTTTAGGTTCATTTCTTATTCTAGGAAATCAGTTTCCTCTTAAGCATTTTGATGTTTTTCTAACACAATGGACTGTTTAAATTAACTGCATTTGGGTTTTCCTATATTTGCATTAAAAACACTATAATAAACTATGCTACTGACCATGTCAGAAAGCAGATGAGATCAGATACTTTATAGAGGTCTGGCTTGAAGAAGCCCGTTCTTGCAGCCAGCAACCAGGACAGAAGCGCAAGCCACAGGGAAAATGGGACAATAACGTGAAAAATGACTGAAATTGCCATCCCTTTCCCCTCTTCTCCATGAGGAAAGTAGCAGTGAGAAAGAAAGAAACAAACAAACAAAAAAGCAAGAACTTCAGAGCTGAACGTGCAGGGAGATCCTTCTGGATGGAAGTGATCAAACAACCCATTGATCTATTTTCTATAACCTCCTCTTTCCCTCTTTAAATATATACTCTACCCTCCCTACTGCTTCACTGAGAAGCAATATTGACACTTTCCTTCTTCATCAGCTCAGGTAAAAGATTCATCTGCAAAACAAAAAAGGAAATCCAACAAAATATGCTTCCATTTGGGAAAAAGAAATGATTAGGTGGCAGAGCTATCTCAAAATGACTATGGATGATACACTTATTAAAACCTGACGGCTTGCAAATCTTCACATCTGAAAAAGAACTATTTTGCGTTCAGGGGGCAGCAAAAAGCTGGTGAAAACTGAGACATACAATGAGCTTTGTTGTTTGCTTTGTTTTTGTTTTTGAGTCCCCTGGTGGGACTCAAAGAAAACGGAAACTAAACCTTCAGATTCAAGGGTTCACAATCTTTAACCAAAAAAGTCTCTCCTTTCTCTTTGCCAGCTATCTCCATGGAGGCAGAGTTGACATGAGAAGGCCGAGGAAACTCAGCTAAGTGCCTGAGTAGGGGTGAGCCTCTGAAAGTCAATCATGTGATTTTTATTTGGAATAAACAATTGTATAAGAGGAGACAGACTCAAAAATGTGGATTTATTTTCTACAGTCAGGGTTAGAATGAATAACTGTACTGGTCTCAAAGCTAACCTGCAGTACAGATGTAATTTAGACTCTTACCCCTTAAAAAAGAAAAAGGACTGGCATGAATGTCCACAGCTTCCATTGTGAAAATCCAACCCTACGAGTGCAAGCTTCCTGCAGATAGCTGCGTGGGTGCTGAGGAGCATCCGAACCCCTGTTCGCCTGGCTGTGCATCCCTGCTCCTACTAATGGTCCCATGGACAGTTGCACTGTGCTCTATGAGGCTGCTTCACCTTTGTGGCTACTTGATTGCAACTCACCCCTTCCCCTTGTTTGATTGATTGATTGATAGATAGATAGATAGATAAATTTTAAAAACCCTCCCGTAAGGCAAGGCACATGTGTGGTGCCTGCACTCATATCAACATTTCTGAAGGCTGATGTTTCCTGGCCTCAAATAGAAAACCATAGGAGCCGCCCTGAACTTGAACAACAGCCTGGAGCACAGCTACTGCAGCCAACCCCACAGACCCGTGAACAAAAGATAACATTGGCTTTTGTCAGCCACTGAGATTTGGAATTGTTTATGGTGCAACATTATTTCAGCAAAAGCTAACTGACACAAAATAATCTCTGGGAAAGGAAGTTTATATCACAATAGTACAAATTATTTCAAAGTTAAGGTTAGGCATCTTTGTGCTAAAAGACCTTTGGTTATCCCACCACTAGGGGGTGGTCAAGAGCCCTTCCAACCTTTCCCCCAGCTGCACCAACACACAGTCCTCTCCTTCCAATTCCACTCTAGTCAAAATTTTGTCTCCCAAGTTCCCACTCCACACTCCCAAATCTACAATCCACTCATGTGTTTGGGAGAACAAGACAATTTCTCAAACCCTGCCCTCAAACTCAGCTCACCTTTTCCTGTTCCTCCCCCCAAACGTCCAATAGAACCAATGCGGGGGAGAAGGGGGGAAACTCACTATACACACTAAAATCGTTGCAGAAAAGCAGCTGTGTCTGTGCAGTGATTTTTCTCACTCTTATATACTTACATAAGGAGGAGGTAAGGAGTGTTGAGTCCTAACTAGAACGGGGAGAGTTCTCATCGGGTTCCAAGTATGAATGGGATTTATACTCTCTCCTCTCCTGTGTCTTCCTTCCAGACTCTCTGGTCTCTTCTGCCAAGTCACTAGGTTCTTTATGGATGTGGGACGACAACACGCATTCCCAGTTAACAAGGAAATTTCCCTCTTGTTTCCCCTTAAAGTTCAACTTCCATTAAGTAATGAGAATTTAGCCATCAATAATTAAGACTATGCCTGAGAAGTTCTCCCACAGAAGCTGGCAGCAGCACTTTCTGAATAATAAAACAGAAAAAGATTTTCCTAACTACAATGATTTTCTTTTTATATTAGCATGGTCCCCAAGGAGAAACAGGCAGTCATTTTACCAAGTTTCAGCAGCAATTCTGGTACCCCAGGTAGCATGATTATCACAAAATACTCCAAAAGGTTGGCTCAGTTTAGGCCAAGTACTAAATAACACATCTCTTGAAAAAAAAACACACAATGTCTTTTGAAATTTAAGAGCCAACTGATTTTGATTCTAAAACTAGGAAGTTACAATTGATCTTAATTTTCTCATCAGTGGGGAGGTTCTGGTTCAACCACAAATCACTGACCGATTGTCCTCACCAAACAGGGAAGAGGCCAGCCAGCAAAGGACGTGAAGCCTTGACTTCTACATTACAGGAACATGGAAGAGAAGAAATTTCTTCCTCTTTCTGACTGGAAGAGGAAACTTGAATCTACTTATTCGCTGGATCTCAAAATACCACATTATTCCTAAGAATAGTTTTCTAATTTCATCTCAAACAGTAATAGAACTGCAAAAAGAGGGCAGCGGGTTCAAGTTAGGCACGAATGCATTAAGAAAGCTGAAATTCGGGGACTCCCTGGTGGCATAATGGGTCAAGTGGCAGCACTATGAATCTATCCACAGCCTCTGTAGCACGAGTTTGAGCTCCCAGTGAGGGAGCGTCCCATATGGCACAGTAGACCCCTCCTGCCTCGCCCGCTGTTCCCTTCAGCAGTATATTTCAGTCAATCTGCCCGTTCTGCTCCCCACTGTCTCTGGTGAATCCTCTCAACCCCCACACCTCTGGCCTACACCCCAGTTCTTATATGCATAAATAAATAAATCCTTAAAAAAAAAAAAGTAAGTTGAAATTCCCCAGAGTACTTGTGCAGCCAACATGCAAAAGGCACTTGACTGTGGGTGGGCTGGGACCTGTAGGAAGAATCTCAGAGAAGAGAAAGCAGCTCAGAGCCTGTCAGGGGCCTGGGAGGGTGAGGGTGCATGTCATCTTTTAATGAGCTGAAGTGGTGAGTGGCAATTACCTTCCACGACACAAAGCATGTGAGTATACTGGAGGCGTCGGCTTAATCACAAACCAGGTCTGTGGCTCTAAACTACTAAACAGACTTTTGCTTCTAGAGACACAGAAACCAAAGGCATATAAAGAGATCCTGCTACTTCCCAGACTTGACAATCTGGAAGATTAAAGAGTTCAGAGAAAGTCATCAACCGAGATTCTTTTCAGAGCTGTTAAAATTGAAGAGCGAGAGAGCAATGGAAAAGAGCTTCCCCTTTAGGGTATGGGAATTTGGAATCAGGGCTTAGGAGACTGTCATTCTGGGGGAGTTAGACCTCTGGAAATTTGAATAATTGGAGGCGGCGGCAACAAGGCAAGCAAAATTGTACAGCTGTAGACAGGTGAAAAAAAATTCCAACACAGCTGCCAGGTAGAGTATCAATACTCCTACAGAAAAGCCAATGTGAACCTGGCGTTAAAGACACTGCCATTTGCTAGGTGTCTCTAAAAAAGGGTTTTCTTACAGCCAATTTTTAATAAATTTTGCCCCAAAGAAAAAATAAAAGGAAAATCAATAACTAAGGATTGTATATTTATGAACTTAAACAGTAATTTACTCACTAAATCACCACTGAATCAACCTCACTATCTTAATGAACAATTAATTTTATCACTTATGGAATATGGCCTATGCACAGACGAGCTAGAGTTCTCTTCTCTCCAAGCAACCATAATACTGTTGAAAATTTAAAATACCCTATAAATGTGCCAGGAAAAACGAACCAAAAATTAGAAGTGACTATGGCACCTGAAAGAGGAAAAATGAGTTCCCTCCAGTTCACACTTTACCAGATAGTCAACTGTGTCAATACACTTCTATTTTTAAAGGCAGGTGATGAAGTGCATCAAGTAAAACTATAAATTATTCACCCCTTATTGTGTTTTCTTTATTTCACCTAATGGTGGCACCATTCTCTAACTCAACTAAGCTTTCAGAAACATCCTTGTGTCCTGTTTCACTCCATATTTTATTAGATGCCCTGTTTAGATTGTGATACATGGCTCTCTGCAAAACAACAGAAGCCAACTCTGGTGAATTGAAGCAATAACGATAAAAAAGGTTTATTTTAAGGACATTAGGTAGCTCACAAAGGCAGACAGGGCAGACTGGAGGATCCTTTCTCAATTTATTTCTCCACTTCTAGTTGGACACGACAAACACTCAATCCTCATTTCCCCTATTTCTCACACTCCCATGAAGCTAAGTAACTTTAAACTTTCTGGGACCTCCAGAAAAGCCCTGGCACCCCCAGTAACGTGGAAAGATAAATCTGGCACTGCCCATCTCCCCTTCCTCCTGTTTTAGACAGGGACTGCACCCCGAGGGAAAGGCCTAGAGGCCAACAAGAGCCATGAGAATTCAACCTGCTGAAAAAATGTCAGTAGCTGCTCAACTCCAGACTTATTTCATGGAAGGGAAAAAACTCTAATGGCTTAAGCCACTACTGGTTGTGTTTCCTGTTACCGTGGCTGAGAGAGACTAACTGACACACTGACTATCGCAAGGGCTCGTCTCAGCAGTCAGCACCATCTGCGAACACACCACAGAACTGGTCTAAGGAGGCCATCACCACCAGAGGTTGCTCTTTATCCTGCTACCCTTTTGGCAGCCGAGGGCAATCTTCCTGCCGCCATTGCCAATGCTGTCACTTCTGTGTGAGGCACGTGTGCAACACCAATGCCCTTTCTGCTACCAAGATTCAAAGTCCAAGCATCTAATTGGTGGCACATGGATCTCATGCACACTTTATTTTTTTTCTTTTTATTTTTTATTCATATCTTTTGCATTATTGTGTATTCCCCATAGGTTACCCACCACCGATTCACCTGTGAACCATCACCATATCATGCACATTTTAGCTGCAAGTGAAACTTAAAAGGTGAGGATATGGCATCTTCAACTTTTCTAGTGTGGGGCATTATAAGATGGGGAACATTCCCATGCCTAGGAAAGAGGCTCATATGTTGGACCAAAGGAATGTGCAGCTTCCCCTGTCAATCCTCTTACCTTTCTGAATCACTTTCCCCACTATTATCAATCAATTGTTCAAGTCCCTCCCAAAATTCATATTTTGAAATTCTAACCCCAATGTGATGGTGTTAAGAGGTGGGTTCTGTGGGAAATGATTAGGGCACGAAGGTGACACTCTCATGAATAGACTCAGCAAGCACACTCACCAATGAGACCTCAGAAAGGTCCCATTCTCTTTCCACCTTGTGAGGACAGAGAGAAGATGCCTCCTGGGAACTAGGAAGTGGCTGTTCAGACATGGAACTTGCTGGAACTTTGATCTGGGACTTTCCGGCCTCCAGAACCGTGAGACATTTGTTACCTATAAGCCACCCAGTCTGTGTTTTTTTTGTTATATCATTATAACAACATAACCCAATGAAATGAGACACCCAGTAATCTTCAGCCACTGCCTATGAAGTCATTTTAATTATTTGGAATCAAAATGTCTCTGAAATTTTAAATTCTGACACTGCAAATCCCTCAGCACTCCCACTTCCTGTTCTTGTAAATAGAGCTGGAAAATAAGGGACTGAAGAGATATTAAAGATGTTAAACTGACAGAATTTAGGGATAAATGCATATAAAATACAGAGATAAATCAAGAATAAGTCCTACATTTGGGCATGGACAACAGTAGTAGTGCCTCTCAGAGGGAATGAAGAATGAGGAGAGGACTCAGAAAACAAGTCACCATGTTGGTTTGGGGAAATGTTGCCTCCAGGTGCCTGCGGACCAGAGGGAGTCATCCATAGAGCTAGGTGTGTGGGTGTGAACAGCAGAGTGAAGATCAGAACAAGGATATAAATTACAACTGATGCCAACAACTATTTTATCCACTCGCATCCCTACCCCAATGACTTGCAGACATCTTCCTAAAGTCGCTACTCGGCGAGCCACCTCCTACCTCGTAGTATGTATCCAGCCACCCAGAACCTGCCACTCCAGTCACTAGGAGTCACCACTTTAAAATCAGTTCTTTCTCCATCTTTCCCTCTGCTGCTTCATTCATTTCTCACCATCTGTCACCTGGAATTGCACTGAACTAATTTCCTGTTTTCACACACACACACACACACACACACACACACACACACACACACACACACACACACACACACACACCACAGCAAGGGTGGCCTTTCTTAAACACAAATATGACCATGATAGAAACTGTCAGCAACTCCCTATTACCTAAAAGATAAAGTCTCATCCTAGGGTAAAACACGCAAGGCTCTCTAGAATCTCATTCCTCTCTACAGCTCCAGCCCCATTTCTCATTGCCTGTAGCTTCCCAGCTATGCTAACCTTCATAGAGATTGTGCCTGTCACAGGCCTGATTACATCTCACATAAATTTTCCTAATGAGGACTTTGGATTTTAGCCAGAATAGAATATATTAGATATCGGAAAGGGAGAATCTCTTAAGAACATGAAATGTTGAGCCCAGTTTGCAAACTGTCACTCGTATTTGTGTTAATAGAGCATTTAGAGAGGCAATTTAGAAAGAATTTTTAAATGAGTGATTATACTCAAAACCAATATGGAAGAACACTGTGGTCCAAGTAGTGAGATCCTACAGAAAGACACCCTTAGATCCCACCCTTTATTATCCATATCTGAGGTCTAGCAATCAGCCCACGGACAGCCACTTCCTAGCATTCCTGTTTGTACAAGTCTTTCTCCACTCAGCAAGAGTTCTATACAGTTGGTTCAAAGGTACAGAGATCTATCAAGAACGTTTCTCCAAAGATCAGGAGGCAGCAGTCAGTCTAAACCAACTCATCCTCTGAGAGACAATGGGCGGTAGAAAGCTAAGCGCTTAAACTGGAGGTTATGAGAAAAGAATGCAAAGGTTAAGCCACCTGAATCAAAGACTTCAGTCTCCTATCAACCAGGGCAGCTTGTTTTGATGATGCTGCAGAGAAATACCAAAACCAGAGTTATTTTGTGCATTGTACTGAAACCTCTTGCTGCCCTGTACGGTAAAACCAATGCAGCAAATATTGACTGAGCATCGTACTGCCTGCTACGAAACAAGAGCCTGTGTCTGTCTCAAAAATCTGAATCAGAACAATAATATTACTGTTAAATCACTAATGTATTGAGCAATACATCAATAGCATGTATTGTCTTTGGGCAGGTTACAATATTTAATCCTCGCAGCAGTCCTGTTAGATGACCACACCATTAACAGACAAGAAAACTGAGGCTAGGTTTAATAACTTGCCCAAAGTCACAACAATGGCAAGTGGAAGGGCACCCTGTCCAGGGGTGGGTTCTGCCTTGAGCCCCAAGCTGCTGAGATAGGTTCTGGCCACCCCCGTCACTGAAATGGACTAAGTGGGTTGGAAAATGCATGCATCAGACATAGCCCATACAAATAACTGTTAATAACAGATTGTTTGGGGTCTTTATTTAGAGGTTCGACAATGTTTTTGTGAAGGTCAAATAGGTTTCACTAGACATCCTTTGGCTTAAAGTTCCAATTTTCAAGAACCTACAACTTACTATATATACCAGAATCTGTGCTAGGCACTAGGAAAACAGGGGAAAATACACACAGGTTACTTACAGAGTTAAAAATAAACAAAACAAAAACTTACATACAAGTAGGAAAATTACATTAATGTAACTGTAGTTCTTTACTTTCATGGGTAATTTTGAAACTTAGCAGATTGTTAACCCAAAGAGTGGTATGAAAAACAAGAGCAAGGGGCACTGAAGGGCAAAAGCCTGGCAGGGATCTCTGCCAGAAATCTCCAGAGCCCTCGAACAGGAGCTTGAGAAATGTTACCAGTGGCAGAAAGCCGGAGAATATTCCCCATGCTAAGGCCATTGACTGATTTCATCGTGGATATAGCACACCAGTTGCCTCTACCATTGTTATTTTCTTCCTCAAATTAGAAAGCTCTCAGAAACAGAGAAAACGAGATCACTCCCTCTAGCTGAAATAATTTCTGGAAAGCTTAGCTATTCTCAGCATGTCAGTAGAAGTGGTTGCTGCATTTCTAATTAGCATCTCCGAATTTGCCTGTTGTAATTCCAAACACTCCCTGGCCTTAAAAGACAAGACCTCAGTAAACAGAGTATGGGGCCATCTTTCCTATTATATTCCTAATTATGCACCTAACAAAGGTTAAGATAAGTGTTTTGTTTTCCTATAAAATATTATATTGTTCCTTCATAACGAGGAAAGACTCGAGGCAAAAATTAGTGTCTACAACAAAAAGCTGCTTGGTGTTGAGAGCTATTATTTTTTCTTAATTGTGGGTTTGTTTTGTGTGTGTAAGTATAAATGATTTTTTGGCATATTTATACTCTCCCTGTGTGAGACGTTTCTGGGAGATAATGATTGGATAAGGTTAGAGGCCATCAACTTCTCCAGCTGTTAAGTATTTGCCAGAAGCAGCTCTTGTGTAAACTGTTATCATTCTATTGCTTATTGTTTAAGTCCTTTTCCTTTGAAAAATGTCTCTCTCACCTTGAGAAAAGCACTCCTTAAGTCAGAAGTGGGGACTGGTGTACAATTTCCCTTAGAAATCAAGATGCCCAATGAAGTAGACTGAAACAGTATCTCTCCAAAACAAATACAAGACCTCAGTGGAGTATCTAACTCTAAAATGAGATCTGAACCATAGGTTTACAAACAAATACCAGCAAGCTTAAGAGACCATCCAAAACAGTCAGGCTGTGGGCAATTTCCTACTCACACATCCCCAAACATCCCCGAAGTGCAGGCCAGGCCTCTGACCACTGCTGCATCTGCAGGGCATACTGGCTAAGGGCGCTCCGCTCCCCTATTCCACAGGGCAAGTTTTCATGCATGTGTATGTTGGAAGATGCTATGATGCCTTTTACTGTGAGGGCTTCAGAAAGGCAGGTGTCAGTTTGGCCTCTGGCACAATGGAAGCAAGCTAGCAGTCACATGGAAGATGCATAATAATTGTTTAATGCAGAGGTCAAACCTTTTTTTTTTTCTTAAAGGGACAAACAGGAAATATCGGGCTAGCAGTTCATGTAGTCTTGGTTGCAACTACTTAACTCTTGGGCCACTCAGCATTGTAGCCCAAAATATAAGTTAATTTATAATGAATGACTTATACTGAATTTATACTGAATGAGTCATTCGATATATAAATGAATGGGTGTGGTCCAACTTGATACACAGGACAGACTTTGCCCACCCTGCTCTACAAAAGAATAGCTCACCAGAGAATTCGCTTTTCTAAATAAATGAACACTTGCTTCTTTAAATGCATAAAGGTATTGTTTTATTTTTGCTTTAACTAGTTTAGTTGAGATCTTTCATAAATTATACTTATATATTAGCCAACCTTTTTTAAAAGCATATTCAGACCTTAATTTTTTGCTACATGACTCAGGGTCATCATTAAAGCAATTCTTTTACAACACTTCAGTTCACCAAAGATGTTGGTGAACATCTTTTGGCTGCATTGGGCTATTTATTCCAATTCCAGAAAAACCCAAATCTCTTGTTTTTATCCATTGCTTCTATTCTTCTGTCTCCTGTCTAGTGGGCTCTGCACTTACTTCTATATTCTGCCAATGTGCCATTTGGCTTTTGGCAGCCTAAATCCAAGGAAAATTCAGGGTCCAACTCATGCTCCACTATTCTCCATTTCTTCTTTCCAGAGTATCCTGGTATTCAACCTGTTCTTACTCCTTAGCTTGCTTTACCAATTTTCTGCATTGCAACTCTTCCCTTCCCAGGATCTTAGGAGTTGATCAGAGTGGAACACAGCTACCTCAGCAACTCCCTCTTCTTAAAGTGTACCAAAACCCTGGGTACGTCAAGGTTTTGACTGCAATTTAAAGAGATGTGGAGTAGTAAAAATAACAAATCGACGATGTTACAAAGACTCACGAACACATAGAGAATTCTTATTATAATCCCTAATCCAATACGTTTTATTCCTTTGTTGAAATCCTATCTGCAAGTTCCCATTAGACTACCTGGTTCTATTTTACACTTGAAATTACAGATTACCAACCTTGACCATTTCTTTAGTCCAACAATGAACAAGCCAAACTCACCATCCAAGAAGATCCTTACTTCATACTTCCCAGTTTTGCTTAGCTAGAACATCGGTGTTCTGTGTGATGTGGTGGTGGTAATAATGATGATTTTGATAATGACAGTAACTAGCATTTATTAAACTAACATTTGCTCCTTTGTATCAGACATTGTGCCAAACACTTCTGTTTGCATATGTATGCATACCTTCAATTAATGCTCACAATCCAATGAAACAGGCACTACACCAAAATTTAAATCTAGAAAAAAATAACTCATTTGTTCACGGTCACACTCAAGAATCAGTCCTCAACCCCAGCTCATCTTATTACATCATCTCTCAGTCAGAACTAAGCACTGGGCTGCATTAACAAAAGCCACAAGATATCGACCATTCACATGGATGGAGCTAGAAGGGATCATGCTCAGCAAAATAAGCCAGAGGAAAGAGAAAAACATTGAATGGTTTCACTTATAGGAAGAATATAGGGGAGTCAAATAAGAGATCAGAAGGAGAAAATAGCATACAACCATAAATAAGACATTCTACGGGGGAGGGGGAGGAAGAGGAACCAAAATAAGGGAGAAAAGAGCACAACGGACAACGGTGATGGTTCATGGGTAAATTGGTGATGGGAAACCTATGGGGAACACACAATAATGTAAAGGATATAAATAAAAATAAATATTTTAAGAAAAAAGCTTCTCACACATACAACGTGTACTATGAGCTAAAGTAATTTCTCGGGGCATCTGTCTCTACATGACAGATCAGCAATCTAGCACCTCCATTTCAACACACTTCTCTAGTGATATGGCCATGACTGAAGGCAAGGAGAAAAGGAATCATTTCTACCACATTCATCGAAAGAACTGGAAATACTAGCAGGACATCACTAATAGCCACACAAAATCCACTGGCAGATTTTAAGTAGTACTGTGGCATAGTCAGATGAATGTAGTAGAAACAGCTCCCTGAAGTTATTGTAAAGGATGGATTAGAGAGATCCTTTCAGTCAGAAAGATAGTCTTGGAGGCTTTTGATACAGGACAGAGATGAAAAGGTCCAAACAAGGCTGTGACAGTAAGAATGGAAAAGAGCATTTATGGAAAGAGAACTTGTATGGATTATACCAGCTTTCTTCTGCAAAATGAAAATTCGAGAAATGCAGGTTGTACATGATTATCCAAAATTATCAGCAAATGTGCCTCCAAATGAGTTTCATATTGTCTTAATTTTTTGATTTGCAAACACTTATTTCAACTCTTTGGGGATAAAACTCCAATTTTTACACACAACATACACTGGAATGGTTTTGGACTCTGTCAAGCTGCCATTTGAATACAGTTTGTGAATTGACCTTTAAACAGAAGGTATTCAGGTGGGAAAACATGCCTTCCCCTACACATTTCCCTTTTTTCCATATTTTTTATTCTTACTCCACCAAATAAAGATGGTTGAGGAAGCTGAGCTGTCACCAGTACATGGAAGTTCAGTAACCTGAGAACCATAAATTCCTCGAGAACCATAAATTCAAAATGCAACCAATGGTAACAACAAGCAGATTTTGAAAATCAGATTGTAAGTAGAAAGCTGCAGCCTACACACACCTAAGGCAGGCATGCCTTACCAATGTCGATGTCATCTGCATGGGTGTAAGAAAAAGGCTCACCAAAGAGCAGAAATATCGATCACCAACTCTGTTCAAGAACAGTGTGCTCTGCACAGTAGATATGAGTATTCTGGTCTCCTTGGCACCATATCCATCTCCTTAGATTAATAACTGTCATTGTGGTTTATATATTGGTCTCATGTGAGTTTGATTAGAGTGTGCTGCTAAGAGATTTCCTCTTGTGTTGTAAATCCTACTTTGAGCCTATGTAGGTGTCTTAGTTTGGGTTCTCCCAAAAGCAAAGCCTGAGGCAAGAACTTGGTATAACTAATTTATCTGGGATCTAGTCCCAAGAAACTGAAATTAGAGACAAAGATAAGGAAGTGAGGAAAAGGTGAGGCAAGGAAGTCAAAGGTACACTGAGTTCACTGTCCTGTACACTGGAACCTCTGAGCACTCTGCAGAAAACCTCCTAAAATTACCTCCTGAAGAGTCAGGGGCCACAGTATTTATCTACGGACTCATGGCCCCACCTGGATGGAAGCTGCCCCCAAGAGTGTCAAACACACACACACTGTACTTGTGTATGCTCCTTGGACATCTAGTGCCTTGGAGAAGCTGCAGGGACAGAAAGTGGAAACACACGGCTTCCACTTCAAACAAGACACTGTTAGCATGAGGAAGCCGAGCTCACACAGAGTCTCAGCAACTACAGCTGAAAGCAAGGGCGACCTAATGGGGTGTGATTAGGGTGCCAGGAGTAGCTGCTGTGCCAGGCAAAGAGCAAACCCAAACCTGGCCCAGCACAGGCCTGCCTTAGCAGCCACCCATTACCTTTTCTACCTCAGTGCACACCAACGGCATCACTAGGTATCTTCTGCTCCTCAATTAACAACTCCAGTGCATAGTCATGAGGTCATCTTGCCTTGTTGCTCAAAGTGCTGTATTTAATCTTGAATCCAAAAGTTCCTTTTCCATCATAAAAATTGGCACCAGACTTGTAAAGTTGTCAAGCTGACATTAGGCTACTTTTGTGTTACAGAGGCAAATGTGCCAAGGAAGTTGAGCACCACCAAATAAGCCAAGCCTTGGCTCTAATTAAGTTTTTAAAAATCCTTTAAATTACTCTCTCCTTGGGTGGGGAAAAAACTAACAAGTTGGGAGCCTGAAAGTAAAAAGTAAAATAAGATCACCAGGAAAGAATGTGCCAAAAAGCATTCAGGACCTGTGCAAGAGGTAGGATTTGGTGCCCTGCTAAGGGCGACTTAGCCAAAGGGCATTGCTAAAGACAGAGGGGCCTGGACAGCTGGGCTCCAGTGCCTCCAGGGGACTGTTAGGTGCACTTATTAACATGGACTTACAAATAAAGCAAATCACAGATCAAATTCCACCTAAGCCACCTGTTACTTATATGATCTTGGGCAAGATATTCAACTGCTTAAACCTCAGAGTCCTTGGCAAAATGCTGCAGAACTAGTGTGGGAATAATATAAGCAAAGCACTTTGAGCAACACCAGATTGTAAGTGCTTATTAAATGGCAGATAGTTTTGATGTTGAAAATACTGAGCACCCTGGAAATGCCTCAAATGAGGTCAAGCCCAGGATTGGTCCTTCATAAATACTGATTCCCCTTCCAGTTGCATTTCACAGGAACTAACAATTTTACCAGAACTATTCAAAGTAAGGCAGGGTTCATTATTCTGTAATAAATGTAGACAATTCACAGCATGATGGGTGTTTGAAATTCTCTGGAAAATTATAGTAAATGTTGTATGTATTCATATTGAAATGATACTGATTGAGAGGTGAGATAACGTGACTTAAGGTATTAATCACAAAGCAACCACAAGCCCAAATGAAAATTACAGGTGGTCCTGATGCTATTCCTCTGAAAGGTAAAAAAAACATAGGAGCTGAATGAAGACAGAGTCTTTGGACTCATCGCCCTGGGATCTCTTCAACCTTCTCCAGATCTTGGTGAAAACCACCAGCAACTTTAGCTGTTAAGTTGTCCTCATCTCCCTGCAAACTGACTGCTGCAAGAGACTCTCTGGACCCAACTTGCCATCTACTGTGGCCAAAATTTTACCCCTTACTGGGAAAAATTAGAGGAAGGGGCTATGGAATTTCATTTCCAAGGTCTATCACAAGTTTGACAACTGCTTCATTTTCCCTAAAGAGGAAAAACCAACAATTACCATAGTCCATTCAAGAGTTCACAGATGGCTACTAATACCCTGAAATGATGTCCACTGGGATGTTCTATCTATGTCACTGCATGATATTCAGTATTTTACTATGCTTAGAAGAAAAGTACCTAGGACAGAGGAAAGCTTGCTGTGTGAAACAGGAGTTTTATTATATGAAATTAAAGCTCACAGAACAGTCCAGTCAATCTGAGGCATCCTTTTTGTGTCATGCCCACACCTTTTAACCTTTGTTTTATTTCCCTGCTGCTTCCTCTGTACCAGACCACCTCAGACTGTCCACTCTTCTTTGGCACTTCCGCTACTAACCACCTTGATAGACCCTGACCTGCTGACTCTCTCCAGGTATAAGAGTTAACAAGTCCTTCCCAGACTAGCAGTCATTTTAAGTGAGAGCCCCCAAACTCAGCAGATGCTAAAAAGCCACTTTACAAACATTTGGCACGGCTTGATTAGAGAACTCCATGGACACCTAACCTCTGCTCCCTTCTCTAGTGGCATTCTGGGAGGGTGGATAGACAATACTTGTGGGCAACCACATCACAAAGATATAAAAAGGGCCAGGAGCCCTGCATGGACCGTAGCTTGAATGTATTTGTTTCTGTAAAAACAACTAGGTTAGGATTGTTACTTTAATTTTAAGCAATTGCAAGGAAGAATCAGCCCGTATGGAATAGAAGTAAAATAGAAGAACTTGGATGTCATTCTTTGGCAAACAACCAGCTTCTAACCCATAAATCTGAAGATCAAACTCAACACTTGTTATTCTCCATATCCAACCGGAGTCCAAGTCCAGCTGATGCGCTTTCTCAGTGTCTTCCACATTTGCCTCTCCTCTGCTTCCCCACCAACAGTTCCTTACCTGAGAACCATTTCCTCTTCCACCTGGACCATTGCCATATGCTGCTACATGATCCTCTGACCACTAGGCTTGTGCTCAATCTCACACCCGCCAATATTTCCTCCACATTGTCATCAGAGTAACCTTTCTAAAACACAAACCTTATCTTATTACTGCTCCTCTTAGAGTTTGGTGACTTCAATCTTTACAGGAAAAAAAAGGCTACATTTAATCTGTCAAACAAGATCTGGCCCTCCCAGAAGACCACGCACTGGACAACATACGATGCTAAACACATCTGTCCCCGGTGTCTCCTCCTCCAGCCTGAACTGACCTCCCTCCCAAATCCCATCTCATCCACAGGGCAGTTGATTCATCACTCACTACTAGGCAATATTCTTTAGGGCAAGGACATGATGTAATTTTTCTCTACCCCAGTTTTTCACTAGGCACATGGTAACCACTAAGTAGTATGTGTTGAAAGAATAAGTGAAAAATAATCAAATGTCTCATGGCACTAAAAAGACATGTTAGCTAAACTATCTTCTCTTTACTATTACTTATTATGTATTACTTATGGCTGCAACTGAATCATAACCAGAGACACATGGTCTTTTCACCTTCAGAGCCACACCTCGAACAGTCTATCCTGCACAGCCATGTTTTAAAAAAAGAAACAGCTCCCTACCACAACAGTTCACTCCCCAAAACCCCTGCCAACTCTATGATCTGACATCCGGCACTTTTGCATTGACCACAACCTACCTGCTCACATACACTGCCCTCTAAGCGCCTATCAGCCCTCTATTGAACAGCCCCCCAAAATCAACACAATTTACTAATACACATACTTTAGCCAAACCAGCAGGATCTTTCACTAAGAATTCCTCACCAATTAAACCTCAGCCGTGTGCCTACGTCTACCTCAAAAGCATCCTTTTAAAACTTTCCCTGTCAAAAAGAATCCCCCCCACCATGAACGTCTAATTGCATGGCATTTCTTCCTTGAACTTCTTGGTACATATCAAACTGGGTCTTTATTAGAGTTGTCAATGAGTATCCTTCAGTTCGAACACAATACTGCAAAGTCCTTAAGGCCACAATTCAACCTTACCCAGTATGGTCAACAGCAGAATCCAACACATCCTTGCACATAGCAGGCTCGCAATAAAAATCTGTTTATTCAATTATCTAGCCCACTAAGAGCTTCGGTCATTTTGGATAATAACATTTCTTCTTGCTTGGCAAAATAAATTTATGGCAGCTAATGGGCAGACAGATGTTGCTGATGTATTAGTCTCTCAATTTTGAAAAACAAAACAAAATCAAATACCTTTAAACACTGCGCAATTACAGGGATTCTCGAGGGTCGGGCTTGAGTTCAGGGAACCACCTCCGTATACGGAGAGGTCAGGTGGGCCGAACCCCCTATCTCCAAATCATTTTTGAGCTACTGGACTCCCAGCTGTGAGTTCTGTGCCCAGCCCTTAAGCCGCAGGAGGTGAAGTTCACCACCAAGGCGGCTGGAACTCGACCAGCCCTAAAGACAAGATTCTCGTTCAAAGACTGAGAGAGGGCTTCCCTGAAGGAACAACAACAACAAAAAAAGGCAACTAGGTGCCCTCATGGAATCCGCATCCCCCTAAGCTCACCTGTAGGACAGCAGAACAGGGCCTGTCCTGAGGCAGCAGCAATGGGCAGAGCTGAGAGGAAGCCTTTTTCCAGTAGTTTCTGGAACCTGAAGGCAGGGCTAAGCAGGACTCTGGACCAGACCCAGGAGTTCCAGGACGCCAGGAAGGTGTAAGCCACTGATTAAGAAGTTCCAGCCAAAGGTCCTGAAGGGCAAGGCCAGTGGTTCTGCATGGTCAGCCCCGGGCTAGAACAGACGAGCGTGCACACACACGTGCTTGGTCACATGGCCCCAGAACAGCCCGCCCAGAATTGCGTCGCCTGACCCTAATGTTCGAAAGACAAGCTGGTGGATGCTGGTGCCCCGAATGCGAAGTTGTCCACTGCTGGATGGGCTCAGGCAGTGCAGAGGGTTTACCCAGGCCGGTCTGGCTGGCATCTAGAAGTGGGACAAGGAGTCTATCAACAGGCACGGTGGTGCAGGGCCCCGAACCAGTCAGACATAAATCTCAATCTGCCACCTTGCAGCGGTCCCCACAATGGGACGCCAGACATTTCCGGAATCTTCCAGCTGCAGGAATAACCTTGAGGTCACGGGCGGGCGGGGCCTGGCGTCGTGGGCGGGGCTGCGCAGCAGACGCAGGTGACTGCGCACTTGGAGGAGCAGCACTTCCCGGGACTACCATGGGCGCGGGCATCTCAGCAAGCTGGCTGCTGCAGTTCCTGGCCCCAAGGTCCTCCAGCCGAGCTCCGCTGCACCCTGGCTCCCAGTCTGTGCTCCTCGCCCAGCCTCACGTGCCTGTCTTTCTTATGCACCAGTGTCAGTGCCAGTTGCTCTCTTACCTTAACCCATGGGCACCTTCCTACAACCCTACCACCTGCCAGAGGAGAACCTCCCCTATTCCAGCATTAAACCATAGTGCTGTGGCAATAACTGAACTCTTTAAGGGAATGCAGTTAGTCAGTGGAGGAACTAGAATTCATCCAAATGCCCTAACTTTATATCCAACTTTCCCCCACTTTTGGTACCTTGTGCAAAAGGTGGGAAGTGCCCAAAGTTGGCGCCTCATCCATGGGCATGTGGTGAAAGCAGCTATTTTGCAACCATCCCAGGCCGAATAGGGTCACCAACGGTTCCGATAGTTTAAAAGAGAACTTTGGAGCCCTTGTGTCACCTTCCCAGGTCTTCATAATACGCAGGGGAAACAAGCCAGCAAGGAAACAGCAACCTGAGCGCCCCTCCCCCAAGGTGACGTCTGCCTTTTTATCCCCTCCCTCCTAGACACAGGTGTGCACATTTACACATCCGCATGCACCCATGCTCCAGGTGTCCACAATCAGGCATGCGTGCCCCACACCCACGAGCCTTCTGCATTACCACAATCAAAGCCACAGATGATACAGATGTGGCTACAGAGGCTAGTGTTCTAAAAAGCCTGATTAACTTATTTACCCTATGAAGCACTCTCACATCCCAATCTCCTTTTTTTTCCTGCCAAACTTTTTCTGGGACCTTATGTGCACTGAAACCATCAACAGTGCCAAACCCAGTGATACCAGTTTTCCTCAGGCATCTTCTGCCAGGGTGGCTGAGTTGTTGCTGGGAGCTTATGCCTTAACCAGTATTTAAATCACTTTAGGGGCCACTGGTGAGTTAGGAAATACTGTAGAGACCACCTCTGAATCAAGTTGGTAAAACAGTTATTTTAAGCTGACAACCTTTGTGGTTCAACGGGTGCAGGTGGAAAGCTTTCTCCAAGCTTCCCCTATCTGACTAAAATCACCAACTTCTGGGAAATGAATCTGCCATAAATTCCCTCTTAGGGATTACGTCTTCTCCCGGGAAGAAGCTGGAGAGTAAACCTGCCACAAATCCTCTGCCCAGAGGAGTTTCACACCAGGAAGGTGATAGAAAGACCACTCACACCTGTGTGAACTTTTTCACAAACTTTCTTATCTCCTGTTTGTTCCTTTAAAATCCATTGTCTTTTTAAAAGAAACCTGTTTGTTCTTCCCATAGAAACTTTTCTCATTTCCTCCCTTTACTAAGCATATAAGCCTCTAACTTGAATCATTTATAGAGATCTATTTCTTTTGTTAGTTCCTGAATGCATAGAAACTAATTCTTTTTCTCCTGTTAGTATTGTCAGTTTAATTTGCATGCTTCCGATCACTAAACCATAGAGGAAAAGTTTCTCCTGGTCTCAATACCACAATGGGAATCCAGGAGCCAAGAAGTATGCATCTGGGGGGTGCATACCCAAAGCTGCCAGTAGCATCAATTTCAGCTTAATTTCCAAGAGGAACGGGAACTTAGAATGGGTAAGCTCACAAGTTCTGGAATCAAAATGCTAGTTCAAATCTTGGCTTGCTGCAGAAACTTAAATCATGTACACAATTTCTATGTGTCTCAGTTTCTCCCTCAGAGGGTTGCTGTCAGTTGAAACTCATCAATACAAAGTCCAGCACAGTACCCGGCATACAAAGAGGAAGAAGTTAAGCTACAGTTAAACAGCTTAGCCACCAGATTTGGCAACAAAGGCCCAAAGCTATAGACAAAGACACTCCACAAACCCCGTATTTTGAATAAAGCTCCCCAATCTGGGACCAGGTACTTCCTTCAAGGTTTACAAAGACTGAACAGCCATTCTCTCCCCACCCACCACCAAAATCTCTGCCCCTTCTTTATTCACAGTAAACAGTCCTGGAGGGGCCTTTGTGGGAGGGATCAGGCAGAGAGATCAGGGGTGCGGGCCTCATTGGGACATGCAGGGTCTGTGATTGACTGCTACTTCCCATCTCCAAGAAAAGAATTCAGAGCTGCAAGAGAACCCCACAGAGAGACTGGGTGCTTAGCTTATGAGACACTGGCATCTGACGCCCCAGACAGAGCTTCCAGAGCTAGTGAACACCTCTTCTGCAATGGAGAGAGCTAGCCGCTGAACTTGACTTGCAATTCTCAATAATAGATAAGATTTTTGAACATGAAGGCTAGTTCCTCCCATTTTCTAAGGGCTCTCACTGCTTAGCAGGTGGTGGAAAAGAGCCAGTGTGCTAGTGTTGCCCCCCAGCCTGCACTGCGGGACCCCACTTTCAAAAGTTCTAGAAAAAAGGAAAATAGTATGAGGAGTTCAAACAGTCCACAGACTAGAATGCTACTCTCATCCCCAGGGAAGCTTCTCTTCTGGAGAGGAATCTGCAATGTGATCTGGGAAGGTGTGTCTTTTGGGTGGTTACAGCAGGCCCAAACTCCGTGTCTGTGCTGAGGCGGGCTGGAGAGCGGGCTCCACCCTGCCCTCAGAGAAAGAACCCAGGCAGCATTGACAACTGCGGTGTTGACTTTGCTACTATGTACCAGCGGAAGGGCAGGTCAGCATTGTCCTCAGAGGAGCAAACCAGCCATCAGATTAGCCTCCCCTGGGGAGGAGAAACTGGAGGAGGTTTGTCTGCTGAACACTGCAGCAGGCTGCCCTGGAAAAGATGGCTCTGCAGTAGTGTGTTTCAAAATGAAAACTTGAAGTTGGTTCAGAGAGATTCTACAGACCCATCAAACCATCTGCAATGGTTTGGGATAATTGTAGTGTAATTCAAGGTGGCATTCAGCTTGCAGCCAGCAAGCAGTTGTTTGATGCCTCCAGTCAGCCCCCAGGGTGGTGGGCTTGATCTGTCCCCTCAGAATACACCCTCAGAGAGGACTCAGCTTCTAAAAGATCCTTTCAGCTACTCCTCTGCCTGCTACGTCTCCCGTACACATAGTTTCAGAACTTACATATAACTTCCAATAAAAAATAATAAATACTTAATATAGAAAAGTGGGAAAATATTATAATGTTGAAAATGGCCCCAAAAAAGTCACCCCTGAGGCAGCCACCCAGTGAGAGACTGACTGTTAATATTATGGTATGTCTGCTTCCAGACTTTTATGTGATGTTAGTATGTGTATAATTTAATAGAATTAATACAGAATTGGGAAAATTGAGTCCACATTGCGTAAACTCTGGAAGTAATTGTTTAGCTATAATCCTAATTCCAGCTCTTTCGATCAGGATTTCAGACACAGCACCTGTGTCTCAATCAGTGCAACAGTGTCAAAACCTTTCACACTGTCTGGTTTGCTACCCTTCTCTGCGAACGCCCTGCCCTTGTCCACATCTTCCTTGGAGAGGTTGCTGAGACAGGCTGGCCAGGACCAGCTCAAATACCTGGAGGGGCAGGAGAAGGTTGTGGAGGTTCCAGCCCAGCCAGCATCACAGCTGTCCTCAATTACCACAAACAGATGTTGGCAGCTCGACTCATTAGAAATGCAATCCAATCACCTTGGCGGTCGAATCCTTTTACTGCAAATGACAGGGAGAGGAGGGCGCTGCTCTCCCGATTCCTGTGGTCAGATCAGTGAAGGTCACTCTCCCTGTCCTAGGGGACCGTGGCCCAAGCAAAGACTCCCTATGGCAAACCTGCTCAGAGACTAGAGCAGTGGTTCTCAACCAGAGTATGTTACTCCCCACCAGGTATTTGGCAATGACTCAGAGTTTGTCACAATTTGAAGGAGGGTTAGGGGCTGCTTCAGACATCTAGTGGGTTTAGTGGGGAGCGAGGGGGGCTGCTAAACGTCACAAAACACAGAGCAGCCCTGCTGTGACTAGTGTCGAGGTTGAGAAACCCTCGATTAGAGACCCCAAACACACAAATAAAGGCCTTTACGTTAAAAGAAGGAAATGGCCGCAGTGAAATAGGCAGCTTGAGGTAGCAGATCACAGAGGTGAGCAGAGAGGTTGTGTCTATGGCAAAAGGATACAAAAAAAGGATTTTCCACACCTTTTTCCTAGGTTGGGTAGAAGGGGACAGGAGACCAGAGGATTTTAACGTTCCTAAATAAGGCTGCCATCCATCCTCCCAATTTCTTATCACAAAACAGTGATGGATAAACTTTAGTATTGGAAAATCTAAGGCCCAACCTCAGGAAATAAAATACTTTCTTCCTGTGATGTGAATTTTATGTATCAACTTGACTGGGCCACAAGGCACCCAGATATTTAAACACTACATCGGGGTGTAGCCATGAAGCTATTTTAGCATCAGATAAACATTTAATTTGGCAGACTGAGGAAACCAGATCCCCCTCAAGAGTGTAAGTGGGCCTCAGTCAATCCATTGGAGGTCTGAAGAGAACAAAAAGGTGAAGGAAGAAAGAATTTATTCTCTGTCTTCCAGCTGAGACATTGATCTTCAGACTCAGACTAGAACTTACAGCATGAACACTCCTGGGTCTGCAGTTTACTGACTGAAAACCTTGGGACTCACGAGCTTCCATAGTCACATGAGCCAATTCCTTACAATAAATCTCTTTACATATGTATATGTGTATATACATATTTGTTCTTCACAATTCAACTCAACTCCTCTACCAAACTTTCCTTGAGTCCCTGACTTCACGTCTGTCTTCTCCTCTCAGTTCCCCTTTTATTTCCTTTCTGTCTTAGTTCATAATGAGCACAGAGATCTTGACTGTCTCGTTCACTATTCTAACCCCATAACCTAGCAATACCTCATACATAGTAGATGGTTGATAAACGTTTGTCAGATGAATAAGTGATTGAATGTCTGGATAGCACACAAGCCCAGAGAAGCCCAGCACATTAGTTCATGTGAAGCTTAAGCTATGAATATATTCATTTATTGAGCATTCACTTTGCTAAGAGTACTCAACTGAAGGGACCCTGTAGAAGAACCTACCATTTTCCAAGTGCTTTTACATCTCATCATATATGTCTAAAATGGATACTACGCAACCTTTTTCACAGATAAGGAAGCTAAGTTTCAAGTTAAGGCATCTCCATGCCATAAGGAGACTTGAGAATTGTGAGCACATCACCAGGCATGGTATACGAACATCTGGCTCATCAGACCCATTCCCTCGGAGTTCACCATGAGCTGGAGAGTCAGGGAGTACGTGCTTAAAACCAAGGGGATAGATTCCCAATCCAACTTAAAAGAATGTGTCTGTAGGGTTGTTGCAATTACATCAAAATGCTGAGGGGGCCTCCCTGGTGGTGCAACAGGTTAAGTCTCAGCACTATGAAGCTACCCACAGCCACTGCATGAGTTCAATCCCTGGCCAGGGAGCTTCCCATGGCGCGGCAGACCTCTCCTGTCTTGCCCACTGCTCCCCTCAGCAGTGTATTTCTGATCTGCCTGTTCTGCTCCCCACTCCGTCTCTGGTGAACCCTCTTGCCGCCCCACGCCTCTGGCCTGTACCCAGCTTGTATGTATAAATAAAAAATAAATAAATCTTTAAAAAAAAAAAGCACAATTTTGTTAGAGTCCTAAAAGCTAAAGTAGGATTTAGGATCATACTAATGAAACATGTATGTAATATCGGCTTGTCTCTACCCAGTTCCTGTACCCATACCTGGAAACTCTGGCTTGTCTAGCAGTTCTAGTATCATAGAAAATACATTCCAAGCTTTAAATCCTGAGCTAGAAAATAGGTAAAGTTAATACAACAGTGCCATCTAGTGAGTGACAGCTATCTCAAAAGGGCCTGGATCCATCTCAAATTTAACATTCAAACATTTTACCCAAACAGATTCAGCACAGTGGGAGCGGTATTAAATGAAGTTGCATTGTGTCATCATCAACCCTCAAAAATTCCTCCATGTGATCCCTCTAATATTGTCAAACTTGAGGGGAATCTCAATGGCCATGTCAATAGAATGAAGAAACCAGTAGAAATCCATGGTTTCCTCCAGAGTCAAATGTTCAATAACAAGAACCTAACTCTAGTGATAAGAGCTGGAGTAGATTCCCATCTCTCGATACTAAACTCACACCTCTCTGGGCCCCTAAATGAAGGAAGCTGCAGTCCAGTAGAAGAGGCACATACCAGTTCTGTGCTTGCTGCCTGGGGGAACTCAGGCAAGAGAAGAAACCTCTTTGACCATGTGTTTCTTCATGTGCAAAATGTGACCTGATCCCATCTATGGTGAGTATTGTGGTATCATGAGCCCTAAATGAGTTCCTTTAGGGTAAGTGTATGACACAATGATTTAGTATGATCAAATTTAGTTCTTTCTCCTGGTCTGCCCCTACCTCTTAGCTGCTCATTTACCAAAAGAAAATGAGACACCTAAGTGTCCATTTCTTTCAAAATCCAGCAAAGTTTTACTCCATAAGTATTGAGGCCCTACTATGTGCCAAGCACCATTTGAAGCTCAGAGGTGTGACAGGTTCTTGGAATGTGGTAATAACAGAATCATGGCATAGCAAGGGATTGTGGTCTGCTTTCAATATGGTGGGGAAGAAAAACTTCTCAGAAAGATATTGAGTTAACAAGGGGAGGAGGGAGACAGACTGAAGCTGAAATGACGGACTCTAGCCTGTGCCCTCCTTGAAGAAAGAGGGAGCAGTCACCTGGGATTATCTAGTCACCTAGGAAAGGAGAGGGGGCGAAGTTGCCATGGTTAGTTGCCATGCCTGATCCAGCCCTCCACACCCCTTCCCCCAGCGACCTCTCCATCAGCATCCCAGGCCCCAGGCAGGATTCCCCCTCAGGATTGCCCCCTCAGGATTGCCTTCCACACTGCCAGATGGAAGAGACTGAAATGAGGTTTCCACTCTGCTCTCTTCTTTCTGCTCTTCCCTGTCTCCCTCTGGATGTTGAGGCTCTCTCCTTAAATGGCCTGTTGATTTATATGACAGCTACATTTTCGTTCCTCTGGTTTATCTGGATTAAGGTTTATTACCCATCCAAGAGGGCTGCTCTCCTCTGCTCTTGAGCTCAGCACTTCCCATAGACAAATCTCAGCTGCTAGCTGAGATCTGCCATTGCTTTCCAAAGTTATATATTACACTCCCCAAATTTTGATTTTCAGAGAAAAACATGTTTACAGCTCTGTCATCACACACTTTGGGAGGTACAACATTAAATGTATTTCTTTAGGAGAGGTTTCTAAGCCCTCAACATCCTAGTAAGAATTGTGAGCTTCCAATCAGTGCATGTCAGATTTCACACAAGTGTTTGACACTGGTTGCCTTTCTGCAGTTTATCTGGGAAATCCTCATTGCAAAAGATGAATTTCAGGTCTGCCTGGTAACTGCTCTTGCTGAAGATTTTGCTAGGACCTTCTTAAGAACTCATGAAGCGGGCCTCCCTGGTGGTGCAGGGGTTGAAGTCTCAGCACTGTCAAGCTATCGCCAGCCACTGCAGCCTGAGTTTGATCCCCGGCCAGGGAGCTTCCCACATGGCGCAGCAGACCTCTCCTGTCTCACCCGCTGCCCCCCTCAGCAGTGTATTTCAGTAAATCTGCCTGTTCTGCTCCCAACTCCATCTCTGGTGAATTCTCTCACCCCCCTGCACCCCTGGCCTATACCACAATTCTTGTATGCATGAATAAATTAAAATAAACCTTTTGAAAAAAAAAAAGAGCTCATGAAGCTTCTCCTAAGGTTTCACAGCTCTCTTCCCCTGTCCCATTCCCAATTACCCAGCACTCCTCATCTTCTCCCACAGCTCTCTGTGCATATCTATGCCACTGTCTCTCTAACACTTTGGTGCCCTCAACTGATTTTGGGTCATTCCCTCTTATTTTATTTTAGGTCCCTTTAGATCAGTAAACTTGCTTTCCATGCAAGGCTCCGGGGAAGCTCTTGGACTCCTGGGCTGTGCACTGCAGATATTTCATGCAGGTGAGGAGGAAAAGAGGAAGAGGAAGGTGGGATTGACTCCAATTAGAAAGCCCGCAGCCCCACTTCCTTTTTCACAATTGCACTTTTGATCAATCACAAGCTCTCTGACCCTCATTTCCATCTCAGTCAAACAAGACTGAAAACATTTGCCCTGACACCCACCTAGGATTGATGGAGACATCTAATGAGATGATCGATGCAAACTCAACTTGTAACTAAGAAGTCTTAGGCCAGTGTAAGATAACATCATCATTAGCATCAGGGCAGAACATCACCGTTGTGTCTTCTCACAAAGGCAGGGGTACCCAGCCCACAGTGAGATGGGCTACTACACCCTGCATATATTGTTAGCTGGGTAGGTCCTCCCAGTTTCCCGAAATAACGCCTCTTCCTCAATCTCAATGCTTGCATTTTCTGTAACACAAGTCAGATGTTTCCGTTCACATTCAATATAACTTAAAACTTAAAAAGTACAAACAAGGGGGAGAATTCTAAGCCTTGAAAATGAAGTTAAAGGACATATATACAAAGTTTTTAAAACAAAAGTTTAATCAGGAGCCACAAAGAGAAAGGTCACCTTTCTTCAGAGTTTTATTTTGGGAAGTATTTGGATTAAGCTAACTTTTATTGAACATCGACTAAATAGAAAATATACCAAACGTTCTCAAAAAATCAACGTAGGTGCCATCACCCAATAACTCCAGCTGTGAGGGGGGGCCACACCCTCAGATTGGGAAACCAGACCCTGAATCAAATCCTGAATTCAACAGCAACAGCAGTAACACAAAGATTAAATTAAAAACTAATAAATGAAAGCATGTTGTGTGGGAACAGGAATAGTGTGTGCATTTTGTGAAGCCATTCTGGAGGCTGAAGTTTGTTATCTGATAATCGAAATGCAAATCTTTTTTGTAATTATTTTTATTGCTAAAAGATTCTCACCAGTTTGGATGAGGTCACCCAACATTAATGTGAATTCGGATTTTAAAAGAGAGGATGAGACAGCAGTTACAATCAGGTGCCCTGATTTCTCCCAATTACTGCCCCCAATTATTTCCACACCTATTGCTGACATGTTTCATCTGCTTCTCCTGGTCTGACCGACAAGTCTCGTGGAGGAAGCATGCTAGCTAATGCACCACTCAGCAGAAAATGGAGGTGTAGGTCCAATTTAAATAATTAGAAGCCTATTTCATTTCTTTCCCTCTTGTAAGTGCTCTTGAAAGGAAGGTGCGTGCTGAGCTTCATGTCTCTACCTCGTCGAGGGAGATGACTTACTGGCTTTCTTTAAGTCCTTTTCCTTGCTGACCCTTTGCTGTCTCCTAGGACAGTGAGGATAATTTAAAGCTATTGGATGATAATCAATAAGCAAGGTTCATCTCGATTGCCTGGCTTAAAGGTCTTTGATCTAGTAAATCATCAATTACTGCCGCCTATATTAGCCTTCCGGTTAACTGTGTGACCTGGCCTGGTCCTCTTATTCTTTAAGTAGATGAAGACAGGAGCGGCACAGCAGTTTTCTGCTGATGAAGTGAGTCTGCAGCTCACTTGGGCTCGAGGCCTGTCTCCAGTTTCTCTGCAAAGTGACTTCTCTCCTTTCCTCAAGTGGTTAGAAATCTCTTTCCATTTGGCAAAGGTCTGAGCATAATTTTGTTGCTTGACTTGGGGACATTCATATGTGTCCCCTTCATTGATTACAGGCCTGTAAGTGCCAGACTCAGAGAGATTCTGGAGATTCAGCAGGCTCACCAGCTTCCCAGTGTTGCTCCTAGTACAAATCAAAGATGCTTGCTACAAATGGAAATCCTCTCATCAAAGACCCCTCCCTATCTCATATGTTGGAGATGAGTCCTGGAAATATTTCTTTCTAACCACTGAATTGCATTTGAGCCAAAACAGTGATGATGATGAGAACAGGGGCTTGTGTTCCAAGAAACCTGCATTTTTAACAAGTTGTGCTGATAATTCTTTTGCATATCAAAGTTTGAGGACCTCTAGTTTAGAAAGGGTATAAACAAGTCAACAACTAACTTGTATTATTAAGTAAAAAAGGAAGAGAGATTGAGGGAAGCTACTAGAATTTGCTGCAGGAGAAGAGGAAAGAGCAGGAGGGGGCAGGCTTCATTGGGGTATCTATAAACTGCCCGTTTAAGGGACCTGAAGGTGATGGTGACAGTTGAAGATGGGAGGGATAATGTTCCAAAAGGAGCAGCACAGGTAAACGTTCATGAATATAAAATTGCAGTTTATTTGATGTAGGGGAAATGAAGATTGCTCAGGCTTTTGCATCATTGGCCTCCATGGCTATCACCTGGGACCTTAAATGCAGGAGGCTCTTGGGAGCATGAGCTCGGGGCACGCATGCCTGATGGTGCACACCTGGAGTATGGTGTGGGCATGCGTAAATGGGCACATCTGAGCCTGGAGGGTGAACGTATAAGAGCGGAGCAGTGGCAGAAGACAGTGTGGTGGAGAGCGTGGGACAGACCACGAGACAATGCCAGAAAAAGACCAAAGAGTAAAGGTTCTCCAGCAGCCCAGAGGTCTGCCAGCCTCCCAGCTCCCCTGCCCGCCTCGCTGCTTGCCTGCACTACATTTGGGAATTTGGAAATAATCCAAAGAATCGGAATCTGAGATATGCACTAAAGTTCAAGGTATGGTGGGAATTGAAACTGACAAGGAGGTAGAGATCGACTATTCAAGGTAATTGAGTACATTCCTTTAGACAGTAAGAGCAGGGATCTGGTCCAATATTTAAGAATGAATTTAAATAATAACCACTTTCTCCAGCAGTGGGAAGTCTGGCTCTCAATATTAACAATGTGTTCCCTTACTTGTTCAACCCTGGCATTTAGTTACAAGACTATGAAACCATACTCCTGACACAAAAAGATTTACTAACTAAAATCCAGCCTGTGTGCACAGTTCTTTTCATCTTTAGCTTTACAGCATCCAGACAAAATGCTGTTTTCCAGAGTTCCCTAAGTCAGTTCTCACTTTCCCCACTTCAGTGTGGTTATGCTTATCATCTGTAGTACAGTTTGGGTTTATTACCACTCATATTGTAGCTGTTTTCTCCAACATCCTGGTTGATTGTAAAGATATATTTATTTTGAGAGGTATATAAGACATTATCCATAGTTTTTTTTTTTTTTAATGAATTTGGAAGTAAAGACCTGTTGAACACCTACCATCCATCTGGGTATTTTTATTAGATAAGACTACAAATACATGATATTCCATTTAATGACCAATAGCTAGGCTATGAAATTTTGTGCCAAAATAAAAGGAAGTGTGCTTTATCCCCCAAAAGGTGGTGCCTCCTTTCTCTTAGACTCTTCTTATAGTAGTTCCCTGGCTTTATGGATCTACCAATTCTCTTGGTCTAAATATTTCCATAGCCTCAAAACATACTAGAAATAATGAAACAAATGTAGCTGTTTTTCAAGAAATATTAATGAAATGCTACCTATTTTTTTTAATTAGTTATCACTTTTGATAATTCACCCTATAAGGTGAAAATGACAGTTATGTCAAAGTGAAAGCAAAGAGGCACCAGTAAACTTGTTTTGTACTGGAAGACAAAGTTGTTCCTCAGTGTTGACAAAGTCCTGAAAGGCAATCATTTGTAGCTCATTGGCCACTCCTGACACAGGCTCCTGTCCTGAGAGTTCAAGTATGTATTAGAACCATATAGATGATAATGCAGTTTCTGGAGTCAGAAGAACTGTGCGACCCGAGGTCAATTTTTCCTTCTCTGAGCCACAATTTCCTCATTTTTAAAGAGAAAAATTGGGCCTCCCTGGTGGCGCAGCGGTTAAGCGCTGCGCTGTGGAGCTGTCGGCAGCGGCGACGCGAGTTCGACTCCCGGCCGGGGAGAATCCCACATGGCGCGGCAGACCTCTCCTGCCTTGCCCGCTGCTTCCCTCAGCAGTGTATTTCTGATCTGCCTGTTCTGCTACCCGCTCTGTCTCTGGTGAACCCTCTCACCGCCCCACGCCTCTGGCCTGTACCCTAGCTTGTATGTATAAATAAAAAAAAAAAAAAATCTTAAAAAAAAATAAAAAAATAAAGAGAAAAATTGTGTATGTTTATATTATTTGTTATATATAATCTATAGATTATATGTATAATGTATGTATTATCCCCCTTTAAAATGAGGAAATAGAATTGAGAAATCGAATGAAATTATATGTGCCAGGGCCTCCCCGGTGGCACAGCAGTTAAGCGCTGCTCTGAGGAGCTGTCGGCAGCCGCGACGCGAGTTCGATGTCCAGCCGGGGAGGTTCCCACATAGTGGAGCAGACCTCCCCTGCCTCTCCCGCTGCTCCCCTCAGCAGTGTATTTCCATCAATCTGCCTGTTCTGCTCCCAACTCTGTCTCTGGTGAACCCTCTCGCCGCCCCCGCCTCTGGCCTGTACCCCAGCTTCTATGCATAAATAAATAAATCCCTAAAAAAATTGTATGTGCCAAATTCTTGGAAAATTTTAGTATATACTAAGCACTTAGAAAATGTCAGCAATTTTTAGTACTTTCATCACTTAATTATTAATCAAGAAAAACAAAGCAGCACATTTTGCTGGACAAGAGTTAGTTTTGTCCTGCCTCTGAGATGAAGAGGCAGAGAATGAGAACGTTAGAGCGCATAACAATCTAATCTAGACAATAAATTCCATAAGGTCAATATTAATAAACTTTTTTGTAAAACAAGGGCAAGTAACCACCTGGCTCAGTAATCAAGACCATGCAACCACTAAGTGGCAATGCTGGGTACAGATCCAGACCCCACCATTAAAAGGGGATGCTGGGGGGTGACTTGGCTCTTTTAGAGACAGATACTTGAGCTTCTGAAACATGTCCTGAATCATTGCCAAGAAGCCCCAGAATGCATGGCGCCAATGGCAGCATTAATGCTGAGTGCAGGGCATATACAACCAGGCAAAGGAGGCTCGCAACACAGCCTGCTTGCCTGGTGAGAACCTTTTTGGCTAGGATCCCCTTAAGGCAATTCTGTATTCTGAACTTTCAGGTCAGGATTCATCCCAATATTCTGTGTCATTAATACCATAAGCACTTTGGACTTAGTTACCATTCCAATAGATCCTTGGAGTCCCTTTTCCTCCTTATTACTTTAGATCAACTCTCTTCATATATTTTCTGTGCCCAGGCCAGCCCTAAGTGATAGTTTTTACACTGATCAGGTTCCGCTCGAGACTGATTCACTCAGGATATTTGGGATGGGGACAAGACGGGGATTATTTAAAGCCTCCCCTATCTCCTAGTGTTTCCAATGAACAAGCCATGTTAGAATCCACTAGTCTAAGCCCCATTCTCAATCCATCCATCAACTTTCCCTTGTGTTCTCTCATTTCTTTGCAGTGGTAAAATAATAGTCCCCTCCCCAAATTCATGTTCACCTGGAACCTCCTAATATAACCTTATTTTAGAAATAATCTTTGGAGATGGAATTAGTCAAGGATTCAGGAGGAAATCATCCTGAATTTAGGATGTACCCTAAATCTAATGACCAAGAGGAGATACAGGCAAACACATAGGGAAGAAGGTGATGTGAGGATGAAGACAAAGATTAGCACAAATCATCTACAAGCCAACAGACACCAAAATTTCTAGGAGCCACCACTCACCAAGAAGAGACAAGAAAAGATTGTCTCCTGCAGCCATCAGAGGGAGCACCACCCTGCTGACACCTTGATTTCAAACTTCTAGTCTCCACAACTATGAAAGAATAAATTTCTTTTGTAAGCTACCCAGTTTGTGGTAATTTGTTGTGGCAGTGCTAGAAAACTAATACACCCTCCCAATAACTGACCTACTATCTGCCAAGATTTGCTGCAAAATCCTGAATGTCCATGGATGTCTTGGTGCCTTCAGAAATGAGCTGATAATATCCTATCACTTAGAGGCAACAAAAGACCCCCAGGAAGGAAATAACTGCTCATGTGAGATGGTCAGATAGACGTGAGAATCTAGGACCATCCAAGGCCTAAGGAATCAGTGGGGAGGAATCAGTCTTCCCTGATGCCTTTTCCTATCACTTCATCTCCCCCCATCAGTGGCAGTGGAAGACATGACTTTTATCTTTAGTGCCAAAAGCATAAGAAAATGAACTTCCATTAGGTTATTTAAGTCTTACTGCCTTCTCTCATTGTCTCTCCTCTTTGCCTTGGTCTCTGCATAGGTCCCCTTTTTCAGAACTGTCCTATCTTTCTTTCCCTCCTGTTCCCTCTTCTTCTTAGCCAGATACAAAGGCAGTTCAACATCTAAGCTAGTCTTCCTCCCAGGGAACATCTGCTTCTACTGAACAGTTCTATAAATGTCAGCATCAGACCCAGACCTCAAGGGGAGTGGGTCCCGCTTCACCAGAAGTCAAAGCTGTGTCATCAGCTGTGATGCAGGGACCCAAGATACATCGGCCACCCCTTGGCTTGTCCAACCCTCAATACTGCCTGAGGACCTCTGAAAAGTCAGGGAACAATAAGTTTAATGAGAAACTTAGCTCCCAGCCACCCTACTCCAGGCCTTGGTCATACTCATTCTGAGTAGTAGAATTCTTTCTGCATTGTGGTTAAAAGGCCATCTGTAATTCCCTCAGAAATCCAGTTCACTGACTGGAAAACTATTTTCCAAATATTTCTATAAATTTTCTATCAATTCTATAGATATAGGGCTCCCAAAGGATAAACTTGTTTTTTTCTTTCAAAACTAAAATTATATGCTGATTTATTTCTCTCTGGACATTCTACCAAAATGCAATTCCTGTGGGAAGAGAGAGATCAGAGTACTCTATCATTGGTTAGAGATGAAGTGGCATCTGGCATTGGGGTGTATTTTTAAATATCTCTGTTCCTTATTGGTAGGTTAGGAGTGAAAACATGAATAAGGATGGAGATCCCAGTGGGGAAGTGTAATTATAACAACTCTGCATCTGAAATGCTTCTTACTGTTAATAGGTCACAGAAGCATTCCAAATGTCTCTACCTACGTGGTCCCTAAGTTTTTCTGTATGCTCCAGTCACCTTAAGAGCTTTTTAAATTCCCATATGAATTCAGTGGGGCTGTCTGGACACAGGAGTCAGACATCCAGAGCTGTTAAATCTCTTTTAGATTTCACCCTGGTTCTAAATCTACAAGATGGAAATAGATTGATCTCTCCTTCATGTTCAGAAATAGATTTTTAAAAACAAAGGGGCTTTGAGCGCCTTCGAGAAAGACATTATGCAAATACAGGCTATTATTATTATAAGTTGGCAGGTGTCTGGGATATATGTTTCATTCTCTTTAATCATCCAAATGAGACCAAATGTCCCAAGGATGTGGAGTCAGCTCATCATTATGCCTAATGGGTACAGAGAAGCCAAACACAGGTGTTGTGTGTAATCACCGAGCTGTACCAAGAGGACAAACTCCAATTGCCGGTCTTACTGGAGAGAACTACCATCCCAAAGCTCTAGGCATGCTCACTTCTGGCTCAGCAATATGTGTTGCAGAGCAAGTGGTCTTTTTTTCAGACTGCCGGGTATAAAGAAGACTAGACCTTATCCTTTTCTCCCAGGCACATCTAGCTTCATCACGCAAATTGAGCATTTCATATTAATCTGCTCATCTGAGTTGAATTCAGCATAAAACATAACCCACATTAATGGCAAAGTCTAGAACTGCTGATGTAACACACAGTAACCTCCTGAGTCTTGTTTTTTCTTCAGCAGTAACTAGAGCAATAAAAGGTTGAAAGAGAGTATAAATATTTAAGGGCCAAAATAAATCTTTAAATGTTGAACAACTGGGTTATGTGATGGGTAAACTGGAGAGTGGTCCAGAGATGGCAGCTTATCGAATAATGATAGAAACTGCAAAAGCCTGGCTGTCCCTCCCCTATCAGGACAGCATTAGTGCATGTCAGCTTTGCAATAGCTTAACTGGCTAGAGCCAGCAGATGGTGATTTTATGGCCCTCTATAAACAGTATTAAGTCATTTTAACTCTTTCTCCATAACTCAGATCTCCAATCCAAGGCTGCAGTTGTCCGCCTCGCTTGTTCTCTAGATGTCCATGGAGAAGCCTACTAACATTTATTAAGCACCCATTATGCACCAGACATTCTTTATAGGGATTTATTTACCACAGTGTATGGAGAACAGCTATGAAGGGCAGAGCCGAGATTTGAGCTGGTTGTCAGATTTCCTGACTGTGGCTCCTTCCACTATTGCCCTCTCATTCAAAACCTCCATTTTCATCAATTAAATGCACAGGGAGCATCGTAACTGAATGATCTTCTAATCCACGAATAAGAGCATTCAAGACAGTATGGCTTGTTCCTGTTTGAAATTCTCACTACTTAGGGTTCATGGATATTTGGACGACTCTGTTTCACAGGTGCAAGAGGTGTTAGCTCTTCAGAATTAAAACTTTATCTCTTGCTTCCTCAATCTAATTAACTTCACCATGCATTGATGAAAATCCTATTTAAGTGTATCAGCATTTTGAAAGTTTTCCAAAAGGTAAAATCATGACTCTCATTCAAAATACTATATGTCAAATATTTTATTCATTAATTAAGGAGGGAGCCAATGATACATATGTAGCCAATTTAATAGATGAATGTTCAGATTGCTGGGTTACATATAAAATCGAAGTCTCATTGCATGATAACCCATAACCTTTGAGGCTACATATTTCCAATAGACATGTATTTACATCTCTACCGGACAGAAATTGAAAGGTTAACCTATGCCCCTAGGCAGTTGTAAGACAGACCAGTCAATAAAAAGTCAAGGCCTGAGTTTAAACATGCTGTGGTATCTTTTGCTTACTTCCATTTTTTAATAGTGTTTAAGCCACTGATATAGAGGATATATATGTATATATATAGTGACTACTTACTGTCTGCAAAGCCCTACAGTAATGTTCAGAGTACAAAATATGGATACATTTATAACTTGAATGATATCTGTAAGTAATCAGGTGATAATGTGGTATAAATTACACACACTTGGGCTAAAATAAATCAAAGTGAGGGAAAGATTATTAGAAGCTGAGTTAATTAAGGAGGGAAGGCACCTTGGAAAAGGAAGTCATCTTTGGTCAGCTTGATGGAAACTGTGGGATGTGGTTTAATGAAGATGAAAAAGAAGAGTGACCCAGATCAGCATGAGAGTAAAGAAAGGCACAGAGATGAGACTCTACATTGATTATCTACCTTGGCAGCTCACTGCTACTACCTGGGGAGCTTTTTTAAACTCCTTAAGCCCAAGTTGCATCCAGTCTAATTAAATCAGCATCTCCAAGGATGGGAACTAAGCATCAGTAGTTTGTGAAGCTCCCCCAGATGATTTCCACAGCACCCAGGTCTACTCAAGCTTGGCCTATAGACTGGTAGCATCAACAGCACCTGAAATTTTGCTAGATCGGTAGATTTTCAGCACCTCGTCCTCTATCAGATTCTGCCCATCAACACGATCCTTGGGTGATTCATCTGCACATCAAAACTTGAGATGCTGCAGCCAATTCCCACCCCTGAAATAACCACCAAGAGTACACAATTAGCATGCAACTCCTCAGTCTCCTCTCTTAAAGATTACTTTAAATTTATATTACTTTAGATTTATATTACTTAAAGATTACTGATTCTGAGAAGTCCCCCTATGCAATTCTTAACAAGGAACTCTGGAAAACACTGGAAGCAGTTCCATATTTGTGAAGCCAGATGGTTGATAGCCTTGACTATTAGACTGAGGAAAGCTTCGTTTGTTCTCACTGGTTCTAAGCCCTCATTACAATAGAATCCCCTGGAGATGCTACAACTAACCTTCACCCCACCTTCAAGAACATTTGGTCTAGCTTGGGGCTTAGACATAGGTGTTTTTCTTTGTTTCTTTGTTTTTAGCATCCTCCTGATTCTAATGTATAAGCAGAGTTGAAATAGCACTGCTAGGAAGCTACTTCCTCTAGAAGGAGGAACAAAGGTGATGACAGTAGTATTTTTTTTTAATTTAATTTTTTTAAGACTTATTTATTTATGCACACCTCTGGGGTATAGGCCAGAGGTGCGGGGTGGGGGTGGGGTGAGAGGGTTCACCAGAGACAGGGTGGGGAGCAGAATAGGCGGATCTACTGAAATACACTGCTGAAGGGAGCAGTGAACGAGACAGGAAAGGTCTGCTGTGCCATGTGGGAAGCTCCCTGGCCTTGGATCAAACAGAACTCTATTATTATTATTATTATTATTATTATTATTATTATTATTATTATTATTATTATTATTATTATTATTTTATCTTTTACATTATTGTGTATTCCCCATAGGTTCCCCACCGATTCACCCGTGAACCGTCACCATAGTCCCTTGTGCTCTTTACTCATCTGTTTTGAGCCCTTATCCTCCCCCTCCCTCTCTGAATATCTCTCTCTTATTTGGATCCCCTCATATTCCTGCTATAAGTGAAACTGTTAGATATTTTTCTCTTTCCTTCTGGCTTATTTTGCTGAGCATGATCCCTTCTAGCTCCATCCATGTTGCTGTGAATTGCTTGAGTTTATCTTTTTTGATTGCTGAATAGTATTCCATCGTGTATATGTACCACATCTTCTTTGTCCATTCATCTATTCTGGGACATCTGGGTTGTTTCCATATCTTAGCTATTGTAAATAGTGCTGTAATAAACATAAGGGTGCATGTATCTTTTTGGATTAATGTTTTTGTGTCCTTTGAGTAAATTCCCAGAAGTGGTATTATTGAGTAGTATGGAAGCTCCCTTTTTAGCAGTTTGAGGAACCTCCACATAACTTTCCATAGTGGTTGGACCAGTTTGCTTTCCCACCAGCAGTGTAGGAGAGTTCCTTGTTCTCTGCATCCTCGCCAACATTTGTTGTTTCCTGTTGGGTTTTTTTGTTTTTGTTTTTGTTTTTTATATATGTGCCATTCTCACTGGTGTAAGGTGGTATCTCATTGTGTTTTGATTTGTATTTCCCTGATTATAAGGGGTGCTGCTGAAGTGCTTGATGACAGCATGAGAGCACTGAGACTTAAACCCCTGCACCACCAGGGAGGCCCTAGCCATTAGAAAAATCTAAAGATACCTACTTGCTAGAAGCTGTTGATCAAGTATTGAGGATGTTTGTGGGTCGGGGCTCTATTATCGAACATATCCCTTGGCCATTGGCATATTCATTCTCCCATCTGTTGGATGAATGTCCTATATTATTGGGCCCACATTCCTCTTTTAAAAAGTGACTTTCTTCATCTAGCTCAAATTATTCAACACTACCTGGCCACCTCCACATCCACACTTATGCCTTTAGATCTTTCAAGACCTTAATCTGATTTGAATTCTACTTTAGAAGAGGGACCTTGTTTCAAATGTAAATATTATTGGAATCTGGCAGCAAGGTCAGCAGATGAGGAGACAACTGCCACTGAAAAGATAGTTTATTATATACCTAGGTCCTAAGAGAGAGGGCCAGACCCTCCATAGGGACGCTTAGGAAGCTCTGGGTTAATGGAGGTGTGTGTGTGTTACTACACGGGGGATACCTGAGCAGGAATATTCGCTGTGAGGCAGGGTAAACAGGTTTCGGATTGCTTGTTGAATAACTCCAGTGCACTCTGTGGTATAGGTACTATGGTACCTGGTACCTGGACCTAAGGTGACTGTGAATGGGAAATAGTATTCCAGCTAGAGAAGATGGTTGGGGGCGTGGGCTCTGGATGGTTTGGTTTGCATTTGAAAGGGATACTGAGGGAAAATTGGTTACTGTGTTTAGGGATTGGTTCTAGTCCCAGGAGAGGCAGTTCCTCCAACGCCAGTAAGTCCTCAGCATTCAAAGGATAAAAATGCTAAAACATGGTTCATTCAGGAAGTATAATTAGAAATGGCAATTCAGAACCTCCAACTCTGTAAACTGCTAACATCACAACAGTTTTGATGGCAACTTGTCTTGTTTACTGGGACATTTCCATGACAAGGACATTTGACACCACCTTGAATGCTCAGGGATATGCTGCCTGGTCATTTAATAGCTCTCCTGACACACAAACACCAGCACACCCACCCTGTGAGCTTTTCACATGATCTCTTTCCTTTGTGAGGCTTCTCCTTTCAGAATAAATTGAGGCCAGATCTCCCTTTCCCTGCCTAGGACACTTGAAAGTGGGTTACACTCTTGTCTGTCCATCACTACCTCCTTTAGCAAGGCCCTGGACTTGGTGAGACATTGTTTTGCCCTGTCTGCAAAGGTATGCCCAAATATTTCCCAAGAAGACAACAGTCCCTTTGATTCTTTTTAAGTGACAGTTGGAATCAGCACACAGATCATATACCTGATATTTATTTTTGGGGATTTCTTGCATCCTAAGGAGATTAGCATTCCTCTTAGGAGATGCTCAGAAAAACTCCCTCTGAAAGGAGGGCAGTGAACTCTTCCCTGCAATGGGATGGAGGGGACACCACAGCGTCTTGGATTCAGATAGGCTTGGTTTAGGATGCTAATTTTGGAGACCAAATGTTCCTACTTCTTTCTCCATGAGTCCAAGCACAAAAACTGTGTCTTTTCTCTTTTTTTTTAAGATTTATTTATTTATGCATACAAGAACTGGGGTGTAGGCCAGAGGTGTGGGGTGGTGAGAGGATTCACCAGAGACAGAGTGGGGAGCAGAACAGGCAGATCGATGGAAATACACTGCTGAGGGGAGGACTGCAGGCAAGGCAGGAGAGGTCTGCTGCAACACGTGGGAATCTCCCTCGCCAGGACCGAACTGGTGCCGCAGTGGCTCCAGACAGCTCCATAGTGCTGCGCTTAACCCACTGCACCACCAGGGAGGCCCAAAAACTCTGTCTTTTCTAAAATTACAAATTATTTTACAGTATAGTGCACTGTGTGTCCGACTCTCCCCATCAGCTGGAAAGCCCCCTGAGGGTAGCGCTTAAGTCCTTTTTATTTCTGTTTTTTTTTTTAATTTGGTCTATTGTTGCTTTTATAGAAAAAAAACAAAATATCATTAATTGTAGATTAAGGTAGCTGTGTCTTTCAGGAGGGGGTTTGCCAAAGAACTATTGTTTTTTTTAGATTTTGAAAGTTCTTTTTTGATTCTTTAAACTTCACTTCCATTTGTACTTTCCAGTCAGATTTCTTTTCTCAAATTTTATTGATTTACTATTCATTTGCAAAACAATGTAATTTCAGGAGGGCAGCTTCATACCTTGACAAGTGTGCATAGTTTGCTCACCCTCCACCAAAGCTCTGGTGCTGATACCCCATCACGTCACCCCTCCAACCCTCTCCTCTCTCCTCATTCCCTCCAGTAACCTCTATGTTTTTCATAGAGTTTGACTTACTTGTATTGGGTTTTGCCAGTTTGTTTTCTTTGGTTATTTACATTCCACAAATGAGTGAAACCATCTGGTAATTGTCTTTCACTTTCTAACTTATTGCATTTAGTATAATCACCTCAAGATCCATTCATATTATCCCAAAGGAAATATGTTGACAAGGTTATGGAGAAAAAGGAACACTCATCACCATTGATGGGAATGTAAATTGGCACAGCCTCTATGGAATACTATGGAGATTCCTTCAAATTTTAAAAATGGAAATACCATTTGATCCAGCAATACTATTTCCAGATAGTTATTCAAAGAATATGAAAACCATAATATGAAAAGGTATATGCACCTCTGTGCTCATAGCAGCATCATTCACCACTGTCTAGACATGGAAGTAACCAGATCCAAATCAGCAGATAACTAGATTAAGAAATTGTGATATATATATATTACATATTAGGTATATATTAGATATTAGGTATATATTCAAATAGTGGAATACTACTTGGCTGTTAAAAAGAGATTAGATCTTAAATTCATCCTTTTTGTCCCTTTATATACCCTTAAAAATTGTTCATTTACATTACATTATGCAACATGATTACCTCTGGGACACTGAAAACTCTATTGTCCTTATAGCTAAGGGAAAAATAGCTAGGTTAAATGGCTCCAGGCAAAAAGGAAACAAGAGAAATGGCCAACTCAGAAAAGGGGAAGTTCTAGCACTCTGAAACAGTGTGAAGGAAAGGAAATAATAATAATAGCAACAACCTTTATCAAGAGCCTGCTAGGTACCAGGCACTGTTCTTGGCACCTTCTATGAGTAAATCATAGTTATTGAGCTTCCCTGGAAACAAGGTCTCCAGGTCACCTAGTTGAGGCTACCCTTAAGTTTGACTCAAAGATCTTTTCATCTAATTACTGGGTTTCTTTTTATGTTGTAATTCCTTTCCCAGGAGTCCTTTTTGAACAACAATCCCGCCTACAGAAAGCAAGTCTTTTTTGGCTCCATTTTTGTTTTTCACCTAATATGGGTGAAGTCAGATGAAGGAGCAAAATGATTCTAAGGTCTAAATGAGTGCTGGAGACAGAGAAGAGAAGTGACATAGCTGGGAATGCTGAGAAACGGGCATGGGCAGGAAAAGCACCCTCACTGCGGTGTGACCCTATAGGGAGAGAATCTGTTCTCTCCTTTCCCTTCTATGTTTCTTGACTAATCTTATAATTGACTTAAGACAGATTAACGGGAGAAAAAAATTTTGTAGGTGTGCTGGGGGGAGGGGTTCCATAGTTATGGGATCCTGAGACCTATCCAAAGCACTCAGTTTTGCACTTTTAAAGAAGAATTTGCCAAAAAAAAAAAAAATTGGCTTGTAGATTAGTGAAGAAGTAACAAAGTTTGTTTACGTAACCTTGCTGTAAGCTGTTTCTCCTAGTGATAAGGATGCCTTCTGTCCTGCTATGGGGAGGGTACTTTTTCACATGGGGAACTTATCTCCTGTTTTTAAGGGCAAAGGAAGGTTAGAGTGTTCTTGCACTGGCTATTCATTAAATAACTTTAGTTCAAAATTATCAATATGCCAAGCGGTTTTTTAGGGGCAATCTAACCTGGACCCCTCCAGCCCTTATGCTTCATTTCTGCCTCCTAGATCCAGTAGGTCACAGGGATACCTTTGCCTGTAAAATGCCCGGCTCCTTCTATTTATATCAAATGTCTTCCTCATTCCTGAACTGGACAATAGCAAGATAGAGGGGGAAAAAACTCTTTTCTCAGTACAATGCAAATCTGAACTCAAGCATTCAGTCATTCTTTTGCTTTGCTCTGAGTAAGGAAGTACTTGGTAACTAATTCCTGGTTCAATCTCTGGGAAGTATTATAAGGCCGAGTATTATTCTTTCCACCTAATGAAGTGAGAACCAGAGGGGCTGGTGTAATCTGAATGATTCTGCCAAGATCACAGGCTAGACCCAAGTGCCTGAGGTAGAAACAGGGCTTGAGAGTCTTAGGTCATGTTTGAATCTCCTAAACATGGACACATGGATAACATATTGAATATTGTACCTGCTAGCTGAAGTTCTTTAAAATCAGTGCAATGTCACAGGACTATAGTATGGTTCATGGGTGAATTGGTGGTAGGAATTTTATGGGAAATACACAGTGATGTCAAAGATATAAATAAAATTTATGTTTTATTATTAAAAGATATAAATAAAATATATACAGTGCAATGTAAGAAGAAAGGAGCACCTACCTGTCATTTCACACACTGATAAAGCCTTCCTGCAGCCTTTCCCTCTCAGCCAGCTGTGCCTCTTGCTCTGTGTCATGGCACTGTCTCCCCCCATCCTATCCCATCGGCCCTGCTACATCAGGAGGTTAATAGAAGCAATGTGGCTGTGGTATGGGCTATTTAATGTGACCAATATTTCTCATGTCTCTGGCTGCCCTCTCTGCCTCTCCTGGTGCTGTGGCCAACCCCAGCTGGCTCCCTCAATAAAACCAAACATGTCAGTGGCGCACGAAGTATTTAGGTTAATACCTGAAATTTTGCACCTGTTTCCCCTACACGGTCCCAGCACTCAATAAGTCTCACCTACAAATCCTTTAACCTGTTACAAAAACGCAGTCAACAGAAGCAAATGGTAGCCTTTTAAAGGCAACCAGCGGGGAGAGGAAATTGTATTTTCAATACTGAGAGATTTAGCTGGCGTGAGACCTAGTATTCAGAAATTGGGTGACAGATATCAGAAGACTGCTTTTTGATAAGAGAGTTAAATGGTGTGCATTCTCTGGAAGGCAATGAAAGCTCTTTCATTCTGACTTGACTAGAGCTCAGACTTTATTTGCAAATCATCACCGTATTTAACCCCCTCCTCACCGGAAGTCAGCCACACTCTCTGTTAGACATTGAACAAAAAATCTGGGTCCCAATTTTGGGGAACTTTACAATGTTAGCTTTGCTTTGCTGACACCAATAGACCTAAAAATACATCAAGCAGAAAAACCTGGAATAGCATCAACAATTACTGGAATACAAATCTCACATCAAAAGAAATGAGTGGTGGAGGATGAAGACAGAATTAAGAATTTCATTTTCTAACTAGTACACAATGCCAAATGCATCAAATGAGACCCATAGCTCATCGTCTGATTTACCACATATTCAGAAGAGCAGCATCAAAACATCTGGATGACTGACTGGCCTGGGTTTCCTACAAACATGTCACTTTGAATGTCAGTTTTTCAAAAAGCTTATGTTTCAGGAGCCCTGCAAATGCTAGAAAGAAGAAAGGACAAAGACTAACATCCACAGAGTAATAGTGTAAAGCAGCATCCTCAGCCATCTGAGGGAGAATAAATGGGCCCTAGGAATTTAGAGGAAGAGACAGCAATAGGCTCAGGAATGGCAGGACAACAGGAGGTTTGCAACTCAGTGTTAAAATTTCAGATTATTATGCTTACGTCAGTGCAAATAATAAAGCCATATTTTTCCAGTTATTTTCCTCACCCAAGGCTATTATTGTCTTTAGTGGACAAATAAAAACAGAATATTAAGAGGTATCATCTCCACGCACCTTGTTCAGCCACGGTGCCCTGGCAAGGAGGCTGTTCAGTAATAACCGAAGGAAGAGAGTGGAGTGAATGGGGACAGGAGCGTGGCACAAGCACAGACCTGCTAAGACCAGGTCAGAAGTAAGCCAGCCTCTCCTCTGCATCGCAGGCTCCAGAGGTACCCACACACATCCACATACCTGAAAAGCCACGTACTTTAAATGTCAGCATTTCCATCTCAAACCAGAACAGCCAAGTGGAAACTGGTGACTCTGGAGGACTCTAAATTTTTTCTGGTTGGCCACATCTTCAGGCCCTTTATTTCTTATAACTAGAAGGACACACAAGGCTCCCCTCTATGGAAGCTACCCTCTATTGCAGAAAATGAGGGGCCAGGGGCCTCCCCGGTGGTGCAATGGGTGGAGCTCAGCACTATGAAGCTATCCAGAGCCACTACAGCACGAGTTCAATAACTGGCTAGGGAACATCCCACATGGCACTGCAGACCTTTCCTGTCTCGCCCACTGCTCCCCTCAGCAGTGTGTTTCAGTCAATCTGCCTGTTTTGCTCCTCACTCTGCCTCTGGTGAATCCTCTCATCACACCACACCTCTGGTCTACACCCCAGCGTGTATGCATAAATAAATCTTTAAAAAAAAAAAAAAGAAAATGAGGAGCCAGATTCTCCCTATTTCCTGTCCCTACATGACCCAAGATGAATAAATGATTTGGGCCAAGTCAACCAGGCACTGTCTACCAAAACGTAGGTTATTGAGTGAGTATCACAAAGATGTTGGGACAGCTTAAGTCATTCTTTATGGCAAAAGTAGGAGTAGAAAGCAGAATAAATGTTCTTCCTACAGGACCATTACTTCACTTCCTGCCTTCCAGAGCTCACCTAGTTCTGCCATTTTCCAATCCATCCCTTGATGTCCTCTTAAAGCTGAGACACTGATACCCTAACTATAAATGGTCTTGTTGCTTACATTAGCCAGAGTTGGCTCTTGCTACTGATGATGAAGAATCCTGATGCCTTTGCAAGTCTGGAGCTTCATACCACATGCACGTGCGCGCACACACACACACACACACACACACACACACACACACATCTGAACCATGCCTCGCCTGTCAAGAACCACGCCTGCTTGCAGCTATCCATGCTCTGTCTCCCAGGAACCTCCTCAGAGTCACATCATGCAGTCAGCATACTCCCCAAGTTCTTTCTCCTTATTTCTTTGCCTTCCACTCCTTCTCTGATGTACTTACTGCTGGAGAGATTTCTCTGAAATTCGACCGCATGCTCCCAATTCTGCGTCCTAGAATCCTTAAATTCTTAGTGGTATGATCAGGATGCTCTAGGAGACACTAAGGAGTTCACAACTGAATGAAATGCAAACTTTTCAATGCCTTAAATTTAGCGTATTCTCCTCATGTACCCAGAACTATTTTATTTAGTTAGGTTTTCAGAGAATCTAGCGTCTATTTGTCAGGTTTATGGTGTTGATGCTTCCTTCTCTCACTGAGGTATTCAGAGCCTTAATTAGATAGTGAGTGTAAAGTGCTTTGACAGCATTAGATGAAAAGCGCTAGAGAAATCCCTATGGAATTTCTTCATTTTGGCTCAAAAGACATAAGAAAATTAAAGAGCTTTAACAATCGAGCTAACGTTTACAAGTAAACTTTTTGACTTTTCTTAGGGGTCTGTGTCTGGTATGGTACAAAAGCTGAATTTTTTTAACTTTTTGTTTTCCTAACTATAAATGAAAGTGCTGGTGTGCAAATGAGGGGCGCCCAGGGACCCCCAAACAGAGTGCATACTCAAAAACAAGGTCCTGCCATCTGCCACATGAAGACAAAGGAGGTACATTCTTAGCGTGATGGATCTTTAATGGCATTAGTGCGCATAGAGAGGGAAGAGAAGAGAGGATATTTTTCCCAACAAGTCACCCAAAATTACCCATCCCTCATGGGCAATGCCCAGCCAAACAGGGTTGACATGAAGTGGGGCTGCTGATGCTCGAAAGTTTGCCACAAGTCTAAGGCCCCTCCTGGCAGAGAAACACAGGATAAAGGTTAAAGGAGACAAGCAAGTCTGGGTCAAAAAGAGCAAAATCAAGTACAAAATCAATTTGTACTTGTAAAAGTACAAATCAAGATAATGACTGTCATTTTTTGTGCCAAGGTCAGCTTCCCCGTGTGTCCACACCCATACGTCTCTCCCAAATGTCTCCTCCACATGTCTCCTCCAAGTGCTCCAAGTCTGCAAGTCAAAGCTGAAGAAGCAAGACCCCTCTTTTGAGCCCACCTACCTTACGTGCTAGACAGTTTCACCTGTCCACTCAGCTCCGCCTCTAGCTTCCAGTAGGTATTCCATGGTGAACGCATGTAAGTGGGGAGCCAGGTTGAAATACCTGGCAGAACGTTTAGTTCTCCATGATGGGTCTATGGATTATAAATAATCAAATTATTGTCTATGGAATCGTATCAGCAAAGAGAAAACCTACCGGGACTCATATATTTAGTTAACACTTCCAAAAGGAAATGTGGGGTCCAAATTTTGGCAGCGGGATGAAAGGAAACACCCTCCTCTGAGTAGGGGGTCCCTTCCCTGAGACTGAGACATAATATTGGTTTGTTTCTTAGAGCTTGGACTTCGGGTTAATTTTATTACTTCTCAGGAAGTCAAATCCCGTGCTTTGAGGCAGACAAATAATGGTAAATGGTGGTGTGCATGGATCAAAAGCCTTTTCATTTGAATGAAAGTTTGTAGGTACAAGGCAGTGCTCCCTACTGAGCCAAACTCCACTCACAGCGACTCACATGCTCACCAGGAGGCAAGCACATGCGGGTCCTGGAGTTCTGTGCAAGTAACAGACCAGTGGGTGTATTTGACTGGCTGAGGGTGAGACCAGATTTGCAGAGAAACCCAGCAGTGTGTCTGCCCAGAATCTGAGCCTGTACACAGCCACTGTCTCAAGGAAGCTTTTTAAAATGCAAAATTTACCCAATCTTTCTCTACCACCCAATCTGTATATAGTACTGAGAGTGATCTTAGATTACAACATTCCATTTTTCCATTTCTTATCTTGCAGAAAAAGTCAGCTTTTCTTTTTAATCTTTGATTCTGTATTTGAGGAGAATTCTGAAAACTCATCAAGGGATGTTAGAGAAATATATGTGCAACATGTATTTGGAAAAGGATATGTTGGTCTCCTTTAAATACTGTCATGTATCTTCTCAAGAAAAATAAATGTTCATTTGTTAATATGTAATAATGTGCCATTTCAAATCAGTGAAGGAAAGAGAGCTGGGATAAGTGGCTGTCCTTTTGGATAAAATAAATCTGGATCCTTATAGGACTTTTTGTTTCAAAATAAACACCCAGTGGACCAACATATAAGTATAGTTAATAATATATATTTGAAAAAATATTTAGTGAATTTTGTTTATAATCTTGAATTACAAAATCCTTTCTAGACATATCATAAAATTTATAGGTGTGAAGGGAAAGATTGGTACATTTAACTACATAAAATGTTAAAATTCTTTATGACAAAAGTGTCAAAATATAAGTCAAAAGAGAAATGACAAACTTTGAAAAAATTTTAACAAGTGTGACAAGAGGTAATGTCACGAATAAATTGAGATTTCTTACAAATGTATTAGGGGGGGCAGGGAGAAAGGAGGGGAGAGAGAGAGTGAGAGGAAGAGAGGATGCAATAAGGAAATCAATAAAGAAACTGAACAAGCAGTTAACAAAATAACCCCTAAATAAATGTGGGAAAAGTTGAAATTCATTCATAATTTAAGAAATACACATTTGAAAAATGAGTTAGTTTCTCCCATTATCCTGACAAAGAAAAACAATTGCTATTTCTCGGTGTGACAAGAATGTAGAGAAATGGGCACTCACGTATACCATTGGTAAAAGTGTGAATTAGTGCAACTTTTGAAAGGCAACTGGCCATTTCTAATAAAGGTAAACTCTAGGAATTCCTCCTATAGATATACAAATATAAATAGATATTTACTGCAACATTATTTGTAACAGTCAACATCCTGTTGAATTATTAGTTAAATAAGTTATAGAAAATCTATACTATGGACTGTAGCCATTATAAAGATTGGGGTAGATCTGAATGCTACTATAAAAAGAGATTCAGTATCAGTATTTAACATAGTACAGAAATGTGGGGACAGTATGATCTCATTTATGAAAATTAAAAAATGTGCTTGAGATGCAGACTCATCAGACATTTCTGGAGAGAGACACAGGAAACTGCTCATGGTAACTTTTCTCTCCATAGTAGGAATTTCATTTTTAATTTTATAACATTTCATACTCACCTTATTTGTTACCACATACTTGCTTTACTTTCACAATGAAAATCTAGCTTTCAAAAAAAATTAGTGTGTTTCATCTGCCATTTACAAAGTAATTAAATCAAAGTTTTCCTTAGTGAAGATATACTAAGCCTAAAGTACCAAAAGTACCAGACTTGGAAGCTACAAAACTGTCTAGAATGCAAGGCTTGCCCTCCAGGAGTTTACTTTATATCTAGAGAGTTAAGGAGAATGCCAGGTACCCAAATAAATAATTGCAATAGGAAAGAGCCCACCCTTCCAGATACCCAACACTTCACAAGCAGGACTCCAAAGAAACCCATCACAATAGCAAAGGTATGGAAGCAACCCAGATGTCCAAAAATAGATGATTGGATCCAGAAGATGTGGTATATATACACAATGGAATACTATTCAGCATGGAAAGAAGATAAACACATGCAATTTGCAGCGACATGGATGGAATTAGAGGGAATCATACTCAGTGAAATAAGCCAGAAAGAAAAAGAAAAATATCGAATGGTTTCACTTATAACAGGACTATAGGGAGGCC